>CAUYQV010130576.1:0-44782 GCA_963574575.1 Galagoides demidoff
ACAACAATGATGGCTGCAACCAAAAAATGGCCGGGCGTTGTGGCGGGTGCCTGTGGTCCCAGCTACTTGGGAGGCGGAGGCAGGAGACTCGCTTGAGCCCAGGAGTTGGAGGTTGCTGTGAGCTGTGATGCCATGGCACTCTGCCCAGAGGGATAGCTTGAGGCTCCATCTCAAAAAAAAAAAAAAAAAGGTTTCTGAAGCTCTAAATCTAAATGAATGCACAAACCAAGGCGTTCAAACAAGATATAACCCACTGGTGAGGCAGATTTATCACCCAGCAGCTCTGGGCACCCGGGTTTCTAGAACATACCACTTCCCTCCTATCTGTGCCAACACTTAGATGTAGCCTTTTGATCAGGAATATAGTGGTCCTACTTGGTGACTTTTAAATTAAAGCCTGTGTCTATCTGCTGATAGAAAATTACCTGTAATTCTTATGTCACCCAATAGTTGTACAACAAACAAACAAACACATCTTAAATTGTACAGCACACGTCCATGAGTTTTTGGAAGTTTTAATGCCCCTTATTTGACTTTCAATAAACAAAATAACCTCCGTAGACAACTGGGGGACAAAATACTATGATGTTTAGAGCCCTGATTCGGGCTAGGGAGGAAATGGGAATTTTAAGAAACAAACAAGCAGAGATTGTGGCTGTTTTCAAACTGTGAGCAAGTATCTGAGCAAGGTCAACACTGAAGTCTCTGAGATTTATTAAAATGACATCGGATACTAGTTAAGCTACATTTGATAAATATTTCATAGGAAAGAATGAAGATTCAAACTGACTGTGGAAATGCATGTCAGAGTCACAGACTCACTGTAAGTCGTGCGTCTTGAAAACGCAGCATGGCCTGGTGCTGTTAGGCATCTTTGGCTATTTAACTTTGGACGAGGAATACGTTTCAGTTCTCAAGCTTTTATATCACTTCAGTTGAAGTGCAGTGAGAATTTGCAAGTTTAGCAATTAGAAAAGTTGCTATCAGCGGCAGCTGCTTATTTTTATAAGTCAGAAGATTCTCGATACTGTGCAAGCTGAAGAAATTACCATAAAAATGAGTGATAAGGCAAAAGTGAGTCCAATTAATAACCCTAATTAAAAATTTGTATTAATCAAAACCTCCCAATTTTCTGATTGATTGATTTTTGCTAAATGCTAATATAAGCTTGAACATATCCAATTAATTTATGTGACTCAAATACCACTCTTCTCTCTCTTTTTTTTTTTCTTTAACATCATGGGGCTTTAAGAAAAATATGATTTTTAGTAAGTTTTCTGCAAAAAGTAAGTTTGGAATATGTTGAAATAATGTTTACTGAAAAGCAAAGACAGATATGAAAAATGAGGTTTAAAATAAAGAATGAAATTGTCTTGATTAGAGTAAAGGAAATAAACACAGAACATTAGTGAGAGTAGGCTTAAGGGTAGGAGCCAAGAGCTTCCTGACAGCAGGCAGGCTCTGGATCCCTAGGAGGGGTGCTAGGGTCTCAATATTTGTATACTCCTGAAATCCGTATTTTTTTTTAAGACAGACTCTCACTATGTCACCCTCCGTAGAGTGCTGTAGTATCACAGCTCACAGCAACTTCAAACTTTTGGGCTTAAGCTATTCTCTTACCTCGGCCTCCCAAGTAGTGGGGACTACAGGTGCCCACCACAACATTTGGCTATTTTTAATTGTTGTCATTGTTGTTTAGCAGGCCAAGCCTGGGCTGAACCCACTAGGCCTAGTATATGTGGCCAGCACCCTACCCACTGAGCACAGGGGCCAAGCCCTGAAATTCGTATGTTGAAATCCTAATCCCCTAAATGATAATATCAGATGTGGGGTGTCTGAGTAAGTGATTAGGTCATGAGGGTGGGGCCCTCAGGATGGGATTGGCACTCTTATGAAAAGGGGCCCAGAGAGGTCTCTGCCCTTGCACCAGTAGGCCACAGTGAGGAGATGCTGCCTATGAACCAGGGAGCTGCCCTCCCAGACATCGAGTCTGCCAAGTGCCTTGATCTTAGCCTTTGTTTTATAAAAGGCACCAGCTTATAGTATTTTGTTAAAATAGCTTATGAAGACTGAGACACTGGTAAGAAAGGAAGAAGCCTCTCCCATTTCTCTGAGCAAGCTGACACCCTAATGGATGTCACCTGTTAGTCCACCCAAGCCTGGGCCTCCTTTGATCATGGCAATAGACTTACTTTGTGCAGTTCTGATGTTAACAGTGCAGAAATCTGTTAACATGGCTGATAGGTAAATGGACTTCATTCTAGGAAGGCAGCCGTGTTGGCGTTTAATAGTAAGAAGACTATTAAAATAAGTCCTACATCAACAATTCAGTGGGCAAAAACATAATCCCATGCTAACAATAAGTTTAAAAAATAAATCTTAGTTACTAACCAAAAAAACTCGTACTAATCTACAAATAAAAATTACAACCTCTTAATATTTTTTGAACGCTCTCCATCTAAAACAGCTAAACTCAAACATGTTCAAATGAGAAATTTGTGCTAACTTTAACAAAGAAACACTTTCAGCTCATAATATTACTTTTTCCTGTCAGTTCAAGACAATGCAATAAGGCAAGAAAAATAAACAACCTGTGAATAATGGTTACAAGGAGATTGCATTATATATATTTGCAGAAGATAAAAATGCCTAGCTGGGAAAAAGACTTAACTGAAAAACAATTAGAACTAAGAAGAGAGGTGGTTTGTTCCTATACATAGGTATACAGTTTACATGCTAAAGCCATATATCAGAAGATACGCAAAATACTTGGAAGAAGAGATGCAATTGGCAAAGATGAGCATTTACGTGGAAGTGTTTATGTGTAGGAAAAAAATACAGAGAAAAATGTAAAGAGACTGAAACAACTTCAGCGATGCTACATAAGGCAATGTTAGATAAGAAGAAAACAAAGGTGCTGTCAACAGACTCTCGGTATTATAAATGTGAAATTTTATAAATTAGGTTATACATTAAGTGATCATACAAGGGAAATTTTATCTGAATTTGCTTAGAAGATGACAATATCCTTCTAAAACTTACTTGTAAGAATAAGCACATAACAAATTTTCACTTTAAAATGCTGAGCAGTGGAGCAGCTTTCCGTAGTGTGGGTGGGTACGCTGTGATGCACAGACACACCGAGCCTGGGCAAGAACAGAGAACACACACTCAAGCTGCCGACTCAGATCAAAACCAACATGCACTATTTTTGAAATAATGTTTTGAGTTATGTGTATTGTCTAATCATTAAAAAAATTAAGTAATATCAAAACAAATATTAGATGGTGCATAGGTATAAATGATACATTTATAAATGAAAAATGAAATACCCCCAGAGTGCTATGCAATAGAAATATAATGTGAGCCACACATACAATTTTAAATTTTCTAACACTGAAAAATACAATATGTATTTTGTGTACAATAATATACAAAAAAATAAAAGCAAATAGGTGAGATTAGTTTTCATAATAAATTTGATTTACCCCCATAAATCCAAAGTCATCATTTTCACATGCACTGAATATAAAAATGATCCATGTGTTTTCACATTGTTGTGTCCACACTAAGGCCCTGCCACTCAGAGTCCACGTCTCACTGTGGGGTAGTCGAGGGTTCAGTGTGGATAATGACACTGTAGCCGTCAGTGGAGACCAGGAGGTAGAAGGCAAATGAGTGTGTACAGGTATAATCTCTAAGAAAGGGCCTCCCAAGCAGAGCACCAACACCACAAAATAAAAGGTGAATGTATATCCATCTTCTGTTAAAGTCATCTCTGTGTAAAAAGCTCAGAAATAACACAAATATTTGTAAGGAGGAGTAAACCTTTGATAGAATGAGCAAAGACCTCCCAGCAAGTCCCAAAAATAGAATATAATAACTAATGCACAAATAACCTTTAAAATTCATACAAGTTCAAAGCCTGGACTCCTCTGTAAAGAATCCCATCACTGACGTGTCCCCAACTGAACAGAGACCAGATCTGTCACCTGGGTCCTCCTGCTGGAGCTGAGAGACGTTGGAGGTGGGGGTAGGGGGGTTGGCAGGAACAAGAGATGTGGTGAAATCCCCTCCTCAACCTGGGTGTGGACCCCAGTGCCCACTTACATCTGGGCGACTCCAGAAAAATTCATCTCTCATATGCCCTGGTGCTTCCTCCATAAACAGAACAAGGGAGACAACCTCGGCGTGGCTGCCGCGTGGTTAATTGTGAGGGTGCGTGTCTTGAACCCCAACACAGAGGGCCAGCCGTGGGTCTTACTGCATCAACAGAGGTTTGGTTTTTTTTTTTTTAACATAACATACGTTGAGAATAATCATTTGTAAATTGGAATCATTTACCTAATTATTTAGCCAATTAAAATAATCTTTTTATAGCTCATTTTCTGTAGGTAATATAAATTAATCAGAAAAGTGAGTGTGGGTTGCATCCTCTTATCTCTCTCTGGGTTCTTTTCAGTCATTAATTGTGCATAAATATAATTTTAGAGACGCCTTGACTGTTCAAATTAGCCGCCATGAACTAACATTCACACAGCCAGCTTCGTCAGATCCAGCCACACACGGTGAGCTGGTGCCCTGCTGTGTGTTTGAGCTGTCCAAGGGCCAGTCGAGGTGGCCGCCCCTAGCAGAGAGAATGATGGGCGTACAGCAGTGTCTTCCAATCTTTGTTATCTCACCACACACTCAAACCTATTGTTAAACTTCTCCAGCTCACTTAAGTTACGTTGATGAAAAAAAGAGTTAAGAAAGGAATATACTCACTGTGCTTTGAACTTCTTTCAAAAAATAATTTAATTAATGATCTTTAAATATTTTCGTGGCACACTGGCTGAAAATCACATGTGTGTGTACTGCTCAGAAGTCAGCACGTAACGTGCCACCTCCCTTCCCGCCCTCGGCGGAGGGGTCCGCAGCTTCCGTAGCTGAGCACACACTGAAATACTGAACACGTTTGGATTTCACACGATGTGCAATTAACTATAAAACTTGACATTTAATTATGGTTCTACTATCACATATTTTTGGAACTGAGAGCCATCTGGAAAATATTTACCCTAAAAACACCTTTTTAAAACAAATTTGGGAAGCAAATCTAAAGACAGGAGCCCCAAACCCAGGGCCCCAGTGGTGTTTCTGTGGACCTGTGTGGGATGTCCTACGGTTAACACTCTGGGAAACTTCAGGAGGGAATTTAATTTCATTGTTGCTTTAATAATACATTGTGTGTTTCTGATGGAGACAGCTGCCTCTGGAGTCTTTGTGGTAAACACACCCAGAGGCACACGCGTGTGCAGGCCGACTTGTCCCCACATCCTTCAGGTGGCTTTGTCTGAGGAATGAGGATTAGCTTTAAAACCTTCCTGATTGCAGAATTACTAGACCCTGACAGTAGCTGGAAACCAAAATTACTACCTTGCAGGTGCCCACATTTAGTTAAGTCTCCAAATTAACTGCTTCAAATAAGGACTTAATTTAGGTTTAATAGGACAGCCAGTGTATGCTAATTAAAGACAAAATGATTCTTGAAAAGGCCTTTACTGAGGTTTAACAACTGTGTAATAGAAGCAGGTCTGTTACGTCCTGTGGTTGCTGAACTTCTGTAACTGGGTTTTTATTAATCAATTGAGGTTTAATCACCAAGAAAGACTGATCCTGGCAAATCTCACTCACTTCACAGGGAGGACTTTCTACCATTCCAGGCCGAGGTATTCAGGTTCGATTTGTCCACGGCATATCACAGGCATTCAGGGGATGATTCTGCCACAATCCACCAACTTTTCACTATTTCGTATTTTTTTCTTATATCATTCTTTTTTATTTTAAATGATACCTTTATGTTGGTTTATCTATTTTAAATTTATATTGAAAAATTAAAACTATTTAAGTAATTTTATGTTTTTATGGCTCAGATATTTTTATCTGTTGTGCAAAAATCCATGTTGAAATAAAAACAATACATCCTCTAAAACACATTCAAATGATTAAAGTCTGTAACTAAAGAAAGTATTGAGTCATTTCTGAGTCTCCTTGGCTTGCCAGAGGAAATGTCACAGAAACAGGTGGCTTGGCCAGCACAAATTTGTTTTCTCATTGTTCTGAAGTCTAGAGGCCCAAGACCAGAGAGCCAGCGCACCCAGCTCACACGTGCAGGCCTCTTCCTGGCCTGGAGATGTCCTTCCCACGGTGCCCTCACAGGGCAGAGACAGCACAGCTCTCTGGGGTCCCTTCTTGTAAGGACCCTAATGGCATCACGGGCTCCACACTCACGATCTCACCTAAGCGCCTCCTGAAGGCCACACACATTGGTGTTGTGGGTTGCGGCTTCCGTCCATATTCACAGTGACTAACAGGAGGGGAAGTAGCTTCTGGTGGAACTTAGGGACCAAGAAAAATGTAGACACAGCACTGTGATCCTCCAGCCCTCTCCCCCGACAGCTCTGTGGAACATAGCAGGAGAGAGGACTTCTTTTCCCCATCAGGGAACGTGTGAACCCCTGGACCCAGCTCTAAGTCAGAGCTGGCAAGTTGAGTAGCAACCACTGTTACTTGTTTATGGAATAACCACCCCAATTTCTGGGCTCCATCAACCACCCCTGAGAGCGTCTGCTTCAGTTGTGGGGCATTTCCAAGCACCAGCTTCTAAGGACCCTGCTTGGGCCTGGGGGTCCCCTCTGCCCTATCTGTTCTTGCAGATGACTGTGGCCAACTCTGGTTTCTACAGTGGCCACCTGCCCCGGGGAGGGACCTGCAGTGCTCTGGGGTGCTCAAGAGTGTCTTCTGGATGACAGTGTGCTTTGTTGAGGCCCCTCGGGGGCTCCCCAGTCCTTCCCATCCCTCCCACCTGTGACCCCCACCCCTGCTTCCCACTGATGGAGGGCATCTGTTTCCTCAGCTCCCTCCCTCCCTAGCTAACAGGCATCTGGCGGTTGCTCAGCCAGGGCTGCTGACCAGCCCAGAGGCAGGGAGTGTCCTGGCCATGGTGTTGGGAGGACAGTGAGGAAATCCATGACCTGGAGACTCCACACAAGAGGACCAGGTTGAAGCACCATTCAGAAACCTTCCACTAAGAGGCTAAGGCCAGAGGACCCCGGGAACTGCTGCTGTGATTGTCCCAGCAATTACTTGTCTTTCGCCTGCCCACAAAGCAGCACTGGTGTGTTTAGTGAACATGCAGAGAACAGGTGATTCGGCATGGGCGTTCCTGGGGCCCTGGGGCAGGAGGTGCAGCACGGGCTCCCCAGACGAGACAGGCAGGGACGGCCTCTAATGGGACCACAGCTCGTCCCCTCAGCCTTATTTATGATCAGAAAGGAAATGCTTTCCTGCATATTCGATGTCCCAGTAAGTTTGCTTTACTCTGGGGCTTCTACCTCGACTCTCATCTGGAAAGTGTGAGTGGACATCCACCTGGAGGCCACGTTGCCCCTTGTCCAGCTTCACTCAGGGGTGTCCCTCTTCTGGGTCACATTGCAGGGCTCAGAGAGTCTTCGAGTTTAGGGGTTGGTTTTTCCTCAGCACTAACGACACCAACAAATCTTGACAGTTAATTCTGATATACAACTGTTAAAGTCTGATTATAATGACATTTTAAAGCTAGACAGTTTTCAAAAATAAATGCTTTACAAGAAGTCTGTTTACTATTCTAAATGGCAATTATTTATATTTTGGCAAACTTAGGTAAATGTAAACCTATAGAATTTTTAAAATAATATAGTCATTTTTCAAATGCCATTTAAATATTTTTAACTAATTCAGTAGGAATGGTAGCGGAGATGTGTTCTTTAGAAAGAATTCCATCTCAGTTCATTTCTTCTTTCATCACTAATTTCACCTAACAAATCACAATATGGTGCGGCTGGGATTTTAACTTTCACTCATTCACATCTCTGAGTGATACGTGTTCCCTGGATTCTCCATACTGCATCATAATTATGTCACAACTCTTGTGGTTTTAATAATGCAAAGTGTTTGGTGGCTACTGGGAACGGTCACTGCAGGCGCGGGGCAGAGCAGTGGTGGTGGGCAGTTAGCCTTTCCCAAATCCAATTAGGAAGCAGGAGGATTAACAAGAAGACAGTGGTCTCAAACTCCTCCTCCCTCGGTGGGGAGACCACCGGTTGTCATGCACACCCAAGTGAAGCCACACAACAGGCACAGATGGGGCTGCTTCCTGAGGCTCACAACATCGTCAGAACACTAATAATCATCATACATGGTACATCCTCTGTGCCCATCTTCCAAGTAACCCTCAGAGGAAGGGTCAGTATACACATGCCTGGTTTTCAGGAAACTGAGGCTCAGAGGGTCAGGTTAGTGGCCAAGGTAAAGGGAGCGTTTGTAGCAGATCTCCGTCATGGTCATCCATCAGCTGTGAGGATAACCGTCACTTGCACGCCAGCACAAGGGAGCATATGCACACATGCACAAGAACACATACGTGTGTGCACACATTCACAGGCACATGTGTGACACATAGCACACAAGCATGTGTGTGCAAGCATGCTCACCACATGTGCACAGTGGGTCATGAATATCCTGCTACGCAGGTGTGCACACAGACTCAGGCAGCACTAGCACACACAGATGTTCAAAGGCATGCACATTTCCACCTATACACACCCACGCATGCACACAGGTGCATGTAAACACACACGTGAACACACCTGCACACTTAAACAAGCACAGAGGTGCACAGCTGATCACATGCCAGCAATGTGCAGGTGTGCCGGCACACACGTGACACACTCATGCCTGTGTGTGCAGTCTCGCACCTGCAGGTGTCCTGTCCACATGCAGGTCGCCCCCAGAGTCATGGCCAAGAGGGAGGCACAGTGACGGTCTGTGGGGTGCAGGGTGCCCCGTGGGTCACGGCCGAGAGGGAGGCCCAGTGAAGGTCTGTGGGGTGCAGGGCGCCCCTGAGTCACGGCCGAGAGGGAGGTGCAGTGAAGGTCTGGGGTGCCGGGCGCCCCCTGAGTCACGGCCGAGAGGGAGGCCCAGTGAAGGTCTGTGGGGTGCAGGGCGCCCCTGAGTCACGGCCGAGAGGGAGGCGCAGTGAAGGTCTGTGGGGTGCACTTGCTGCTTCACTGGCACCAGTTTCAGGGGGTGATGGCTGATGAAGGGCTAAGTCACAGTCTGGTCCCCAAACCCCATCATTTCACACGTGAAACCCACATGGACACGCCTGGCTCCTGGAGAGCCAGCACCACTGACCCCAGAGGGCGGGAACCGAGGGGTCGTAGGGACAAAGCACCAGAGCCCTTTTCCTCATCCCTCTCCTGTTACCCCATCCCCTCCTGTTCTTCGTCTTGGAGCATGGGCTCTCAGAGATGTCCTTGGGTGGACAGGTCCACAGATGGGAATTCCACTGTGGGCTGGTCCTGGGGTAGCCAAGCTACCTGCCCATGGCTGGCCTTGTCCCCTGGACTCACACCCCACCCAGAAATGACCCAAGTGACCAGGCTGGACCGAGAAGCCTTCAGGTGGGCCCTGTCCCCCTCAGGCTTTGACCTCTCCTGCCAACATCCCCAGACGGACAGGAGGAAACACTGGCTGCTCACTGGCCAAGTGTGCAATTTGCACCAGTGTTGGTGTCATGACCCCACGATCCTCAGCCGAATGTGAGGTGGCACTCACTGTCCTGAGACTCACAGGGCATGTGGCCTGCCCAGAGTCCCAGGCTGAGCCTTCTTTGGTGCCAGCATGTCACAAGCCTGTGGGATCACATGGGGTGCTGCCCCCAGGGAGGGCTGTCTGCCTGGCTCCCCCCACCCCTGTCACTGTCCCCTTGCAGCCCTGTCCCCAGCATCCAGACTCCTCCCACCTGCCCTCTGGTGCTCCCATATCACATCCACCCAGCCTCTGGACAGTTCAGGTCCCACCTGGCTGCCATGACCTCATGGCCACCCTCTGCCAGGACAGAGTCTTTGTCTAAGAGGCAACCGCAGCGTCTGGAGCTTCATCATTCCTATGTCCTCTCCTTCTTTCCAAGGTGTTGTTTCTGCCCCACACCATTGGCCATGAACACCTGGGTGAGAAGTGGCGGACATACATACATCTCCCTGATGGCCACGCCCAGCTGTCCTGGAAGCCACCAGCTTGCACAGGCATTGCTTTACCCAGGGCTGTTTGCTGAACAGAGTTCATGGGCACAAGGTCCCCCCAAGGCCTGGTCCTAAAGTGGGGACAAAGTGCCCCTGCTCAGCAAAACCCTGGTGAAGACAGACTGTCCCTGCAGGGCTGACCTGCTTCCTCCCAGGGACACCTTTCCTCTGCTCCAGACCACAGGGGCCACCTTGCTCTTTGCTGGCTGGTGATGGGCCAGCTGCTCTCCTCACAGGGGAGGCTTTGCCTGTCTGGGCACCGGCTTCTGATAGATCTTTGGTTTGAAACACCTGCCTCAGCTCTATGCCTCCCAAGCACACACACATGTACACACCCTACATACATTCACACATGCACACCCATGCACACACATACACATGCACACATTCACACATACACACTCCTGCACAAGCAGTAGCGTGACCAGCCGCATGAAGACGCCTTCATGTTCAGCTCATCTAGGGGACCGTCATGTGAGTGCCTGCTGTGGATGTCTGGGCCCCCCAACTCGGCGTCACATGTGGGACCCTTACCTGGGAGGGACTGGGGATGGTGTCTACTGTGGGGTACCCATCCGACGTGTTTATGCCAATAATTCAAGTTAACATTTTTATTGTTTTCAGTTGCACAAAACCAATTAGCTTTATGAAGAAATTTTGCTGTTTTTTCAATTTAAGTGAAAATTTTATTATAATTCATCTTTAAAAATAGCTAAGGTGTTTTATAAACTCACTTGCTTTTGAAATCAGTTGTAGTTCAATCTAATTATTTAAAAATCAAGTTGCGTAATATTTCTGGTAGTGAAGTGAGCTTTGCGTGCATCCCGACCACTCCAGTGTGGCTACATGGAGCAGGGGCACGTCTGGCACGCGGGCAGCGGAGAGGCCTCCTCTCTCCTCCTGACCACGTGCTCCCGAGAACCCTGCAGGGGCTCAGACCTCCTGCTCCTGGGGTCCAAAAGCTCTGGACGGAGAGTGCGTCGCAGCCATCTCAGAGGCCGCGGGGAGTGCACCTGGGGTCCAGAGACCTCCCTCATCTGCTATCCCAAAGGTCAAAGGTTACCTCATTCCTAATTTCTCTTTAATTATCTAACACTTGTCTCATCTAATAACAAGTGCATTTTAAAGATGTAGAATCAATTGCATTGAAGAACACCCTTCAGAAATAAAACAAACATGTAATCTTTCTCCTGTGCCTTATTACTTACTTACAATGATAGGAAATGCTTTTTGGAGCACAATTCAAGGAGAAACATGCAGCACTGTGGGGCTTTACGAAAGCCGGTTTCCGTCTGGGGAAGCAAAGCTGTTTACTCCACCTGGGGTGGGGGCGGGAGTTGGCACTCACCAGGGACATTCAAATGCTGTTGTCAGCCTCTGTCCTTAGAGCAGAATGCACCAAATCATTTCTTGCTAAGGTGAAGGCTGATCAGCAGAAATTTTCTTTTGCTCCTTACTGCTAATCTACCTGGAGGACGCATAGCCACACGTCTGCCGTGTTCCCAACCACCGTCATTCGGGTGAGCCGTTTTCTGTTTTAGAGCCTGACGGCGTGAGGGACCTTGAACTGCTCCGTGCACCATCGCCTGGGCTGCAAAGGACCTGCGCCCTCACTTCTGCAAGGAACTGGGGCACACAGCTGGATCGCAGCATCAATTCCTCAATAATTAATGATGCATCTATTAAACTTTAATGGCAAGTTGGTAAGTAATGGCTTGACTGCCATGTCACTAGATTGTTCATAGAGCAAGTTGCCTGGAAATGTTGGGATGTTCTGTCTGAGCCCAGCATCATGGAACTAAAGGAGAGAAAAGGAAAAGAAGTCTGAGGGAAGGCCCATAGCTGCTGGTCGCTGAAAACTAAGTCAAAAAAAAAATCACTTGGAAAAGGTTAAAAAGTATTGAAACATGACAGGCATGGACACAATAACTATTCACTGCCCTCCACCCCCTTAAATACAAGTATCAGGGTGCCTTTAGACCATTTGCATATTTGGGTAGCTTTGGTTCAGAATGAAAAAAGCAGGCAGAGCTGAGCAGTTCCCACCTAGGGCCAGGGGCAGCCGTTTGAGGGAGGCGAGTGTGGCCTCATATTAGGAAGACTTTTCTCATAAAGTCATCCACGGGAGGATGAGGGGCCTCAGGCAATAGTGAACGCTAAGAAAGAAAAAATAGGCAGCCCGGATGTGACTCAGTTCACGCAGCTCCTTCAGAGCTGGTCCTCAGGGTCAGGTGTCTCCCGGCTGCTCCGCAGGCATGGCCCGGGCAGTTTGCCCTGTGGCTGCACCGGCGTGGCCCAGGCAGACAGACCAGGGCTGGGCACTGCTTCAGGTTCTGGGCTCCCCAGCCTTGGTCTCAGGCCTCTGCCCAAGTGAGAATCAGGGCAAGAAAAGGACGCGTCTGGGCAGCAGGACCATCCTGGTGGGACACAGCAGCACAGCCCCTGGCTCAGCCCTGCTCAGGGCAAAGGGAAAGAATTATTTCTCCTATAATCAGAGAAGGGAAAAACGAACTTTTAGGTCAGGGAAAATGTTTTAAATATGTTCAGTTAATATATATGTTTGTATACCAATGAAGCTGAAATTATGATTTTTGTTTTTATTTTATTTACTTTTTTGGAGGGAAAGACCTCTGAGAAGAGAAACCCTAGAACCCAGGAGAGTCCTGACAAGCTCGCTCAGTGGCTCAGGGTCTTGGGATTCTCCAGATCTTGGCTACTTGGAGCCTTAGGGCCTAGGGTTTCCAGGTACTCAGGGTCCTAAGGTCTCGGGGCCTGGGGTCTTGGGGTATTCAGAGGCTTGGGGCCTTAAAGTCTGGGGTCTGGAGCTACTCAGGGTCTAAGGATCTGAAGTCTTGGGATACTCAAGGCCTCAGAGTCTAAAGCCTTAGGGTACTTGGTGGGTCTCAGTGCCTCAGGGTCTGGGACCCTTGGGTCTTATTACCATAGCCAGGTAGCTGCCTGATGGGCCTGGCAAGTGCCTGCATGGAGAGGTGGGACAGGAGGACCCCTGATTTGCCTGTGAAACTCAGGGTGGGACAGGAGGACCCCCGATCTGCCTCCCTGTGAAACTCAGGGTGGGACAGGAGGACCCCTGATCTGCCTCCCTGAGGCACTTGGGGTTAGGACTTTTACAGGGCCTGGATGAGTAGTGGTCCAAGGCATGGGGGTTGTTAATCTGTCAAAGGGCACGAGGGGTGACGAGGAAGCTGTGTTCTCAGGCTGATGCGATTCCTCCCTGGGGGGTCTTTAGGCATCTGGTTTCGGGATCTGGAAGGATCCTGAGTGGTTCTTAGTCAGACGCCTGTGAGTCAGCATCGGAGATCCTGTTTGCAGAGTACAGGAACACAAACTCAGCCTGACGGACACTCGGAGAGAACCACATTTCTGTCCAGAACCCAGCGTGTGGCCCTGCTTGGCCCCATGAGGACCGTTTCAGCCTAGGGGTCTTGGGGTCTCTGAGTCTCAGAGTCAAGACATGGGGGGGGGGGGCACGGAGCCTCTGAACGGCACCCTCAGGTCCTGGGGATGACAGCCCCCTTTCCCTCCCGTCCCCTGGAGCCCGTCAGAGAACTCTGGGGACTCAGCTATGCCCCCCAGGTAACATCTTTAAGTGCACACGGGATGTTTTCTCTACATGCCTGCCGTCTCTGGCACCTGCGGGAGCAGAAACAGCCCACACTGGTGTCCACTGGTGGAGCTGACTCTGCCCAGGCAGTGCAGGGCCCAAGTGGGGCTGGGCATCGCCCTCCTGCTGTGGTGCTGGGCCAGAGATCGAGGGACACGTCTTATGATTTTTATGCCCCATCTTATGTCAGTCACCCTACTACAGACAGGACACCAATTGGAACCAGAAATCATTCTGCTGGAAGAGCTGAGTGTCACCTTTCCGCTCTGCTCCCTCACCACCCCCACTCCCTGGGGTGACGTGTGGGTGATCACGTGCTCCACTGGTCATATGACTAGCATCAGCAAGGCCAGCCAGGCTCGGAGCTGGCTGCCCTCAGACCCGCAGGTGGCTCTGCCTCTCTGCCCAGATGACTCCCCCACCCAGGCTAGCCAGGACCCACCTCTGCGCAGAATCTGTTCCCCACTGGGCTGAGCCCAAGCTACCTACTTAAATAATTGTGAACAGTTTCTTTATATCCTGAAAATGTCTGACAGGCATCTTATCCTCTCAACTGTTGGGTTTTCTGCTGTCTTAATGCACACTGTGCATGTGTGTGGTGCCCGGTGTATTCTGGTGATCCCTAATACGTAGGAGCACAGTTGGCCTTTATGTGGAGATTTCATACAGAGCGACCTCGCTCATCTAGTTTGCATTTTAATAATTTACTTTTGAATGTTTTCAGATGATTTATATACAGGGTATCCATAAAGTTCGTGTCCAACTTAAAATAGTCAACTACATTACATGATCATGCTGACTGCTAACAAGAGAAATTTTATTTATTTTTTATTTTTCAACATTTATTCCATTGAGAGACAGGAAGGGGACTATTCTCATTTGTTACATTAGGAGAAAGATTTCAGTATTTTTCCATTACATGTGATGTAACCTGAAGTTCAGGGGTGTCCAACCCACGGCCCAGGGGCTGCATGTGGCCCAGGATGGCTATGTATGCAGCCTCATAGAAAATCGTAAACTTACTTAAAATCTTACATGATTTTTCTGTGATTTTTGGGGGGGATCTAAATTGCACTGTCCTTGGGGGTGTGAACCTTGTAGATGGCAACCTTGGGTTGTGATGTCACATGAAGTAAACACAGGCACACTCTCACTGTCTGTGCCCCTCGTGGCGTCACTTGTACCCCGTGTGAGGCTTCTGGTGTGTCGTCTCCCAAGCACACAAGTCAGACTGACATCATCAAGCATCACAAGTGAGGCTGCCATTACCAACAATGTATCAACCTACCATTGAAGCATTAGTTGTTTAATATTATTCAGCTGTCAGGTGAGCATTATTACTTGATTTTTAGGGCACTTCCACACCTTGAGGGCACCTCATACATCACCTGCCTCACCCTGCATCTGCAGCTGAGGTGTGGAAGGGCCAAAGCTGGCTTCCTCTTTTCTTGTCAATTAATTTTCATAATAAAAGTAAATATAGCCCCTTATCTATTATTATTTTTCTCAAATCCCAGCGAGGCTATACAACATCTCAAAAGAATACAGCACCCTCTAAAAGAAAATTATTGTAAAGGAAGATTATTCAGTGAAAAGTGGACAGATGACCACTTTTCTGTCAAGGCAAATAGTAAGGTACTCTGCTTAATTTGTAGGGAATTTGTGCAAGTTTTCAAAGACTATGATTTCAGAAGGTATTATGGGCAAAAACAGGATTTTTTGGAAGAATTGTGCTGTAAGGACAAAATTAGAGGGGCTGAAAAAATGTCTGTCTTTTGAAAAATACAACTCAGATTCCATTGTAAAAGCTAGTTATGTAGTTGCATATTTAATAGCAAAACAATCAAAATATTGTGATGGTGAGTTTATTAAGCAATATAGGAGAAGCATATCAGATATAATTTGTCTGTTAAGACAACTGTTCTTTCGATGTGGGCCACAGAAGCCACAAGGTTGGGCACCCCTGCTGTAGGTTAATTTTTTATACTATTTGTCAGCTTGAAAATGTTTCTTTATCTTATTCACTAAAATTTATAGAATTTGTATCAAGAAGAAGTCAAACTTTTCACATGCAATCTTTACACCTTGTGAAAGGCTGTATATTTTCCCCCTGTTTTTCTTGAAGTAATGTGATATATTAACTTTCATATGTTAAATTCAATCTATATTCTTGAAAGAAACTGAACTTCCTTGTGGCATTCTCTTATATTTTGTATGTTGGTAGATGTGTAGATAAAGCTGGACCTGGAGATTTCTTTGTTGAAATTTTTTTTTTTTTTCAGTTTTTGGCCAGGGCTGGGTTTGAACCCACTACCCCCTATATACGGGGCTGGTGTCCTACTCCTTGGAGCCACAGGCACTGCCCTGTTGAAATTTTTAATTACATATTTATTTCTACAGTAAATTCAGGGCTATTACATTGATTTATTTTTTTCTTAGGTCAGTTTTAGAAAGCTGTGTTTTTGTAGTAAGTTAACTGTTTTGTTTAAATTTTCAAATCCGTTGCTCTTTGTTATTTTCACCTTTAAATATCTGCGGCATCTGTGGGGATGTCACATTTTTGGCTTCTAAGGTTGGGTCACTGGCTCTTGAAAACGCCTGTCCTGTTGAACACGGGGCTTCCTGGGCAACCGTTTCTGCTCCTGCTCTTTCTTCCTTCATGTTCGGCCCATCCTTCCTTTTCTTCCTTTGCACGTTTCATATTTTATTGTTGTTGCTGTTATCCTGGAAACCAGGACATTTTAAATACTGTGCCGTGCACCTCCAGAGATGACCCTTCCTCACCTGAAAAGCTTTACGCTGTTGCTGTCTGTCGTTTTGCTTTGTTCATTTACTTACTTTCTTAACTACTTTGTGAAGTCTGTTTAGTCTGTTTTCATCATGTGCCCTCCCCCCCCCCAAAATCTCTGCTCAGAGCTCTGGTGGTCAGCTAATGACAAGCAATGCTTTCCTGAGATGCCCAGTACCGGTAAGTTGATCAGTCCTTGCCAAGATCCCCGTAAGCACGTGGGCACACAGTCAGGTCACAGCTCTGCCTGCCTTCTGCTCCCTGCCACGTGTGGCCGGAGTCTGACGGGTGGTGCCTTCTCAGTTCTTTCTTGAGTGTAGGTACAGCCCTGGACTCGCTCACATCCCACTAGCTTCCAGGACTACTGGGGGTTCCTGAAGCCCCCCTGGATCCTTATTCCCTCTTAGCTTTTTCTCTTAAGTTGTCTGGTAAGCCTATTGGTTGGCCTAACTGCTGCCCCAATGTCACCTGCTGTCTCAGGCAACCCAAACGCTCAACAATTGACTCTAATTGTTTTTGACATGCACCACTGCAGGGAAGCCTGCCCTGCTAAGCAAGCATCTTGTGGTGTTAAATAAAGGCAGCCTGGGGAGTGAGTCTTCCAGGCAAATACCTGGCAGAGCAAATAATGCCAGTTCTTGGGGATGGGCTTTGAGGAACTCCCACTCCATTCTCTCCAGGGGCTCCTAGGATTTTGCTGTGACTATAGGTTATGGGTTTTCAAACTTCCTTAGACCTTGGAAGGAGGTGATGGGAACAGTGGAAATTAAAATGCCACGGACCTCTTGTTTTCTGAGATTCAGTTGTTTTCCCTGATAAACACTCATCCCTGAGTGTTATGCAACTTTGGTTAATTTCCAAAGTTTTCAAAAAATTGATTCTGACCAAGATTGTGCAGTGTTCTCCTGAGTTTTATGAATGAGAAAATGTTCGAGGTCCTTACTTTGCTCTTTCCCCTGCTGTCCCCTTTCCTGGCCTGACTTTTGAGTATTTTGTCCCATGGCAGGAATCCCATGGCTGCTTCCCTCCCTGTTTCCAATCTCTCTTACGCCATCTTGGCGCTGCCGCTGTGCCCACTGAGGGTCACGTTGGCCTGACCATCTTTGTTTTGCTTTTCTGCAGTTGCTGTGACTTTTTGCTCTGGTTCTTGTTGAGATTTCTTTGTTGCTGTGACTGCAGCTGCTGGTCCTCTTGTCCGCTAGATACTTGGGTTGTGTGGGAGTATTTTTTTCTATCATGACAACTGGGGTCACTGCCAGCATCTTATTGACAAAATCAAGTCATAGTAAGATTTCTGTGATGCCTGGTGGAGTCCTGCAGTGTACTCAGGGTTCCCACTGCAGTTCCACTGATGCTTGGTGGAGACACCACAGTGGGGAAGGTTGGTACTTAGAGAGAAACCTGCCCACACGGAGGCCTCCTGGCTGTGGTGTTCAATGATTGGGACCCTCCACTGGGGAGACAGAGATTTGTGACATCCCATTTTTATGGACAACATGATCTCAGGAGCTAAAAACATCCAAGACTCCAGGGGAAGGCCTCAGAGATGACCTCAGTGTGTATCTTGGGATGCCATGATGGACCCCTGTCCCAGAGAGAGAAATGTGGAGAAGGGATTAGATGCCTTTTCCTTAAGGAATTGGCAGTCAAATGGCGCAAGGGATAGATTCCTTGTCCCACGAGAAGCAGCACCCCAGTTACATTCATCCAGGAGCCTTGGGTCTCAGGCATCTGAATAAGTCTCACTGTGAGAAGCTCATCAGTTGGATCAGGAATCTGGAAAATCTGCTTTCTCCAGGCTCATTTTCCAGAAAGTTCCTCTGTGACAATAGCTTAGAATGTGGAATAGAGATGGAATAATTCTATCTCCATCTCTGAAATAAAGACTAAGGGGAAAAACAAACTGTCCCTAGTCTTTTGTTAACCAGCCCTCCCATTTTTCTTTCCACATAGGCAAAGATGGACACTCTCCATGTCAATTTTTCAATTTGAAGAATTCATAAGGTGTCAAGTCCTAAAAGGGAAAGATTCATTACAACCATCTCATGCCTGTTAGAAGTCGTAATCATGCAGCTGGGATCAACTTACCTCCTCCTGGTGAAATCCAGGGCCTGGCTATGCAGGCATTTGGGCAAGGAGGGGCTTTTTGCCTGTTGTGGTGTGAGGTGCTCATTTTCACATCACCCTCATCCTTTGGTTCAGTAAGCCGAGAACAGCTAAGACGCTGGAGTCATCTCACTAATGTAACTCTGCGAGGGGGACACAAATAAAGGACGCGTGTGTCACCGGGATACAGAGAGTTCATGTCAATGCGTCCTTGCCTGATGGGTCTCTGCAGATAAATTCTTGAGGACACAAAAGTGCCCAGTTCCTCATTTTAGACTGATGAGGGTAAGGTTTTATGGCAGTCTAAGTTCCCGCCACATATCCAGGGCCATCTCGAGGGACTGTGCACTCTGCAGTGTTGACCTTCTCAGCTGAGATAAGTTTTCTCAGTGTTACATACAGTCCATCTATTACAGCATCCTCCGACCCTGCTCCCCAGTAGACCTACTTAATTTCTGATGTCTAAGCCAGTCACAGTCACCTGGAACTCACCACACACAACTCCCTCTTTCTCTTCCCAGTGTCCCCAGTGTCTGGAGATGGAATTCCTGCTGCTTTTTTAGGAGGATAAATGCCATATTTTATGTCCTGCAAGACAGGACAGCAGGAACGGCCCCCAGTGGAAAGGGCAGCTTTTGTAACTCAGGAGTACTGCAAAAATTTGCATAGGTGATGAGATTCTATTGCTGCAAGAGCAACATGGCCACTTAATGTGAAGGACAAGGGTTTTAAATAATAGAAGCTCCTATTAGGTGAACTTATAAGAAACTGAAAAGTTATACCAATAATGTGCACCCTTCAATGCCTTCTACTCCGTGAATACATAAGTGGTCCTGAATCATTTATGCCAACATGCAGGAAACTGATAAATTTTGAACAAATTTAATTGAAATCACCCCTGGAGTGAGTGTGAAGCCAGGATTAAATTTAATGGTCTCACCGAGCATCACGGCCCTAGACCGCTCCCTTCTGAAGTCTGCTTTTTTTTCCTAAATAAAAGATTTCAAACCTCAATCAAGAGAGAATGTGCGTTTAATCACATCTTAGAAATGAAAAGCACCTTATTCCACCATGTAATGAGACTTAAAGAAGATGTTTAACCAGACAAATCACAAAGTTTAGCTCTGTCTTAGCAGCAGGACACGGGGAAACAGCTGCCCTGCGGGCAGCTCACTGTTGCTGTCTTCCCAGGTCACAGGGCTGACCTGCTGTCGGATTCCTGTGCGTTGACACCACGAGACACCACTCTTAGAAGGATGTCCATATCGCAGGGTGTGATACTCACATCTCCATGGAGACCTCGCTGCTGGGTGCAGACAGAAGGCTCATTCAGAACGTGGCACCTATCAACCTGGCAGTTACAAACCCCAACTGACACCTTAGGGACCACACGTCTGAGTGGACAGAGGCCGGCAGGATCTTCTGAACCACAGAAAGGTCAGGTGGGGAGAAGTCCCTGGTGTCCCAGCAGTTCATCAGGTGGGACCCCATTGCGATCATCCCATGCCACAGAGCCAGCATCAGTGGGAGGGGCCTTCTAGTTCTGGGACGTCTGTCTGTGCAGAACAGTGGGCTCTCTGAGCACCTCATCTCTCATAGGGACGTGTGTCCTGGGACAACAAAGTTCTGTCTGCCCACTTGGAGTATCCTAGGAGTTTTCCTAGGGGGCATCTTCCATCTTGCCATGGCTGTGGTGGGGTGGCAGGTGTATGGCTGATGAGTGCCCCATGGCCTGTGGTAGGGTGGCATGTATATGGCTGCTGAGTACAAGGTCTGTCCTAACTACCTTTCTGAGAGCTTCTAAGTTGGATTCCAAGACTGGGAAAGGGCAGGTAATTTGTTTGCTCAATTTGTATTTTTGAGTTATCTTAATAATACCAGCTATGTGCCCCCCAACCTGATTCTACCCACCCAACATGGGCTGGGCAAATCCAAGGATGACCCAGGTGGAGGTGCCAAGATGCTCCCCATTTTATTCTTGGGGGTCCTGGGGCCATCTGTCAAAGGAGTCAGCCTTTGGGAACACTGGATTTGCAGTCCTAAAAAGAGTATCTGTGCTAATAGGATGTCATGACCAGGAAAAAAAAACTCCATTCTAGAAAAGATGTCAGCCAGAGATTTCTGCAAATATAACGAACCATTTCTACACAAGAACGGTATTAAAAAATAAAAGTCAAAGCCCAAAACCAAAAAGCCAGTTGTTGCTGGTATCAGGGAGAAAACACCAGCCACTGTCATTCCAGGGGGTGAGACAGCCAGGGCTGGAGACTTCTAGGGCCAGGAGAGAGGCCGGAGCCCAAACCTGAGGGGCCGGGCAGCCTCGGGACTGCTCTCAGCAGGCAGCTGGGGCACAGCAGGGAGAGGGGTTAGCCTGCCCGGTGAAGGCAGCTTCATGGTGTGTTGTACAGGATGGGAGCCCATCTGGGCAGGAAGGGCAGGAGACCTTTTCTCATTTCAGGTGAGAACCTCCAATCTCAGCTACACAGAGAAGCAGGAAATCACTGTCCTTCCCGTGTCACCCGCAGCTCTTACTCTGGCAGTTTCCACTTCCTATCTTGTTCCCCGTCTTCCCCCAACCACCCCGCAAGTCTGCATTTGTCTCTGCCCCGTCCTTAGGTGGACTCTGTGACAAGGAGGCCAGGAAAGGCCACAGCAGAGCATCCTCCACCCTAGTCCGCAGGGCCTGCTTCAGTGCAGCTCAGAAGTGGGGACCCGGAGGTGGTGGCATGGACGCCCCTACAGCCCCTGCCCTGCAGAGCTCTCGTCTGAGCGGCCCAGGCATGTGGGAGTCTGCAGGCTGGGCCCAGCCCAAGTCAGCTCACCGGGCCTGTCCTTGGATCCTACATTTTAACTTCATTTCCAGATATAAAGCCGTCAGCTGTGGCAGGCACTTTGATTTCTCTGGATGTCAGGCACCATTTCCAAAGGTAAATGTGCCCCAGGTTAGTCTTAGTGAGTCACCTGGCTTGGAACCAGGCGCACACCTGTCAGGTGCGGCTCTGTGACCTTCCACCTTCGTGTAATCCTTCATGTTTCCCATCAAAGACAGCCTCCTGCCAGCCCCAAGCTGAAAGCAGAATTATTCTCAAAGGAATTTATGACAAATACAATAATTCCTTTTAATGCTGGGATTGTTTTATCTACCAGCACATTGAGTACAGTATACCACCAGGAAACAGCCATTATGTCTGCGATTACCATATTATACTTGGAGAACACAATTAATCCTTTAATTAGAGCAAGAAATACCTGGTTTCCTCCGTACAGCTCCTCTGGTTCTGATCTGGGGGGGATTACAGATGCCCAGATGCTGGCGCAGGGCCGCAGGCCTCCTCTCAGGGGTGCAGGACAGAGTGGGGACACCCTGTGGTGTTGTCAGGTCGTCACCAAGACCCGCTCACCCCCATCAAATTATCCTTCCTGCCTAACTCGTAGGTGCTGCCAGTCCAATGCTCGGCGTAGGACCTCAGCAGTTTCTCAAAGCCGTTCTTTCCCTAACTCGAGTGGGGACAGAATGTCAGAGCTCCCACACCCTGGTCCTCCTAAATATAGGATTTGAAATGTTCTGATTATAAAAGCACCAGCATCTCCTCCCTGTGACAAATGGGCTTGAGACCATTCCAGGGAATCCCACTCAGCCCAAAGCTTTGCCCCAGCTTTCACCTTCCCCAGACCTGGCATCAAAAACGAGTCTGAAAACTCGGAGTCATTTCAAGCTGAGAAGCAAGTCAGTGTGATAGGTGGTGAATTGGGATTCCACAGCTTCCCATTCTTCACAAAACGCATTAGGGGATCTGGTGCATTTTCATGCCATGGGTCCTCATGCCATGGTCTTCATGCCACAATTCTCATGCCACGGTCCACATGCCACAGTTCTTATGCCATGGTCTGCATGCCATTGTCCTCCTCCAGAGCTGTCTGTGCCCCACTGTAGGAAGGGTGCCTGTGTGTGTATTTGTCTCTGCCCCGTCCCTAAGTGGACTAAGCCTGTGATCACTTCTCAGCAATAAACTGTGTCTCCCCAAGTTCTTATGAAGTCCTGTGCCTCAAGTGGACAGTATTTGGAGATAATGTGGCTTAGATGAAGTCCTAGGGGCTCTGTGATGGTGTTAGTGTCCTCACATGGAGATGACACAGTGCCCCTTCTCTCTTCCATGTGCAGAGACCACAAAGCAGCCTCAGCCTAGAAGCCGGTCTTCCCCAGCTGACCATGTAGCACCCTGAACTTGAACTTCCAGCCTCCACAACTGTGAGAAAGTGAATCTCTGTTGTTCAGTCCTCCAGTCTGTGGCCTGTTGCTGTGGCCCCTGAGCAAATGGGCTCCAGGTCACCTTGTCATTGTCCAAGGGACGTATCACCACCTTTTTTGGTTGCTATTTACAATCTATCAGGAGTGCTTTTCCTTGGAAATTAATTATAGTTAAATATGGGATTTGAAATGTTCTGATTATAAAAGCAACCCATGCACCAATTTGTATAATTGAGAAATATATTTTAATAAGAAAACTAAAAATAGACCATAATCTTACTTTCTTAATTTATTTAAACAAGGGAAGATGGTTTTCTTTTTCTATATGTACATATAGATATTTATGGGGTTTTTTTTTGTATGTTTGAGATCATTACATCATTTTTTTAAAAAATTCTAATTTTAATGTTCACCATATGAGAAATTTTGCTTGCCATTATATAATGTTCATAATCTAGACACAACACTATGTGTACCTGGGTATTAGGACACAGTTGAACACTATGTTAAATCTTTTCCTCACAAGTGGGCCTGTTCATAGTTTTACCATTATACATTGCACGGGAATGTGTGTATGTGTATAAAACCGTTGGCATTTCCAATTATCTTTGTAGGCTGTATTTCGTAGGAGATGATTCCTCAACTTAATCAAATAAACTGATATAACCACATTAGGGGCATCTGTATTATTTTCCATCCTCTAAGAAGAGAAGAGATACTGAGCAATTTAATGACCCTTAGGATACAGTTCACACCTGGGCATTAGGACACAGTTTATACCTGGGCATTAGAGAACAGTTCACACCTGGGCATTAGAGCCCAGTTCATACCTAGGTATTAGGATACAGTTCACATCTGGGCATTAGGACACAGTTTATACCTGGGCATTAGAAAACAGTTCACACCTGGGCTTTAGAGCACGGTTCACACCTAGGTATTAGGACACAGTTCATACCTGGGCATTAGGACACAGTTTATACCTGGGCATTAAAGAGCAGTTCACACTTGGGCATTAGAGAACAGTTCACACCTGGGCTTTAGAGCACAGTTCACACCTAGGTATTATGACACAGTTCACACCTGGGCTTTAGAGCACAGTTCACACCTGGGTGTTATGGCACAGTTCAGACCTGGGTATTAGATCCCAGGTGAATGGCAGCTTCTCCTATTTGTTGGCTCTTTTCAGACACCTGTTTGTTTCAAAATCAAAGGCAAATAATACTCTACATTTTTAGAACTTGAACCTGGTGAACATTTTATCCTTCCTAAGTGAGAGTAAATACCACACCAACAAAATAAGACATAACCATAAAGCACTTGTCTGAGTGTTCTGAAAATTGTATAAATGAAGAATTGTGACCAAAGCAAAAGCTAAGAAGAGGGAGAGCCAAGGTCCATCCACAAGAGGAATCAGGATGACCTTTTAGATGCCCTTTATAAGAGATGACCTAGACTGGGCATGACCTCTGGAGAGTCACAGTGTGCGTGAATTAGCAGAACCAGTACCTAATTGTCTCAGGCCCAGTGCCTGGTCCTGTGGGGCATCTGCAGTGAGGGGCAAGTTCCAGATGGGTCTGGCCACTCCACACCCTTTTCACCTACTGTTGGCAATGAGAAGCCTAGGGCCCAGAATTAGTTTTCATTGCTATTTGTATGTTCCCTGTTTCTGAAGTTTCTTTTAAGATTGTTTCCTACATGCATAATGAAATGGAACTAGACTTTGACTGCTGGATTTGGAAAAAGAGAAGGTCTGGATAATGAAGGTCAAGGGCGAAGGTGGCTTTCTACTCCTGGCTCCTCCCAGCCACACTCTCCAGGGACTCCATGTAGGTGCAAGGGCCATACAGAGTCAGCACCGTAGATAAAGATCTACACTGGGAGAGGTCTGATAAATGTCTTTTTCTCTCTTAATTGTACAACTTCAAGTTCGTCTCTACATGAAGAATGCAGCATCTCTTTGAAAATGTTCAAAGACATTCTTTCCACATTCTGAAGCTGTTTGTGCAAGATCTCTATTAATGTATGCTGTGGGAGCGGCATTTTACCAGGGGGCTTTATGTTAAATGTTGCAAATATACAGGGGAAACATTAAAATACAGATAGTTATGTTACGTGAAGTTGGACTCTTCAAGAACTCTGAATGTCGGTGAGAGTCTCAGGTTCATGACTGAAAAAAAAAAATTCTGTGTGGGATAAGGGTAGGAATACAAATATGAAGGCTGTAATGATTTGTAAGACCATCGCTGCCAATGATTCTTTACTTTAAGACAGCTGTTCCTCTGTATAAATGCACACCATTCTTGCTCTTGCCTTTCCTTTTATGTGAAGTTGCTGAGGGTTTTACTTCACATCGGATGACTCGGACAAGTTTATGCTAGCAAAGTACGCAATTAGACACGATTCCAATCTTCCTAATTAATTGAATTACCACCAGGGTAAAACTAACGTTGTAAAAATATGTGTACGTGGGTGGTGTTCCCTTTGGCAAGCAACATGTACACAGGACGAAACCATGATCAAAAAGAAAGGAATATTTAATTTGAAATTAAAATAGCATATCACATTGTTTAATAGAAAGAAAATGAAAACCCCACAGAGCCTGTATTCTCTGCAAATATGTTTATGTCTCTTAGGCATGATTTTGCCTGGAGCGATCTCCAGGGTGAACAGCTTCTGATTTGGGGACTTTTCCTCTCTTCACCCCTCTGACCTCCAGGATGAGTCAGATGGTGCAGAGCTCTGGGCCGCTGAGGCTTCTCCAAGGTCCCTTCTCACAGAGCAATCACAGTGCACGCTGCCACCTCTGCGGACAGCTCTTCACAGACACCGGGCAGGAACCCATCGCAGCAGGGGAGGCCCTGCAGGGCATCCGTGTCGGTGCTGCCGCCCTGAGCTCCCTCACTGCTGTGTGGGTATCACCACATTCCAGACACGACTGAAGGGGTGCTGTGGAAGTGTTTTCTTCCTTCAGAGTTGTGGGACAAGAAGTTTGTCAGGCATGGGACATTTCTGGTGTGCAAAATAACACAGGACTAGGGGTGCTGACGGCAGTGTTCCCTGCACTGTCGGTGTGGTTGGGAGCTGCACAAGTAGCCACAGTTATTCACAGCAATGGCTTTGCCAGGTGGGCGCTATTTTCACTGTCTCCAGTTGTTAGATGAGGACACTGTATCTTCAGGAGGTCACCGGAGTTTTCAGGGTCCCCCGAGTCAGGGCAGCATGAAAGTGGGGCTTTGGCCCAGCCTGGATGCCGGCTCTGAGAGCCTTGACAGGCAGTGTGGCTCAGCTTGGCCCTGTGGACTCTGGCCAGGTTATTCCTTGTGGGAGGGGGCTGTTTTGTGCTAGATGTAAAAGCCCAGTATCATCTACAAGTTGTGGCAAGGAAAAATGTCTCCCACCTGTGCCAAGTGTGCCCTGGGGAGGTCATCGCCCGGGAGCCATGAGGGCCTTTGCTTTTGGGCTCAGGCTCCTACTTCCCAGCCCTGAGGTTTGGCCCCTGAAGGTGTGCCGTGGTCCCCTGACTAGGGGGGCACTGCCTCGCCCCACCATCTTCCTCTGTCCTCACGCTGGAGCACAGACCTTCCAAAAGCTGCAGCCTGGTCATCAGAACAGCTGACAGGACTGCAGTCTCAGGCCTGGGGACCCTCAGACCAGGATCCCACGGCCAGGATGTGGGGCTGCAGTGTGGGTATTTCAAAGTGTAACTCCTGGTGGGAAAGAACAGCCAGAGATTTTTGGACCAATAATCTGAGCAGAAATACAAAAGCCGATGCACTGAAAAAGGACAGTCTATCCACTGGCTTGGTGCTGAGGAGCCAGGAGCACCGAGGGCACCAACAGAGGGTGGCCATGGGAGAGGCGGGCAGGCAGGGCAGAGTGCGGCCGGTATGCCAGTATCAGCTCGCTCTGCCCCTCGGCCCCCTGCTTGACCCCCTCGTTAAGTTTCCTTGGAAAAGGCAAGGAAAACTGGTCTTGCTGGAGTGAGCAAAGTCCCTTCCCATTGAGGCACTTGGCTGTACCCCCTTTGGGGTTCTGCCAGCACTTCTGTCCCCCAGGAAGCACTTTGCACACAGTTGCCATGGACATCTGAGCTGAGAGGTGTCCTCACCAGCCACAGGGGAAAGGCCTTCACATGTAGGCCAGAAGCATCAGCAACACGGTGTCACCTGAGCCAGAGGTATGGAGGGGAAACAGTTTCAGGGCCCCAGAGAGGACCAGAGGCGGAGGTGACGAGAGATTCTGGAAGAAGGCAGGTCCCCAGGCGGAAGCAAGTGGAGCTGCTGTGCCCCAGCACCAGGCTATAGGGAGCTACATGTGCCCTTTCCTGACAGCCGGGGTCAGCGCTGCTGGCTGTTACTATTTTTTGTTTTTAATTTCCAGGCACCACATTGAGAGCACCAGCCGCTGGGCTGTCACTGGGTTCACCAGTTCTTAGCCTTCCTCTGCATCACTCCCCAGTTGCAGAGATATCCACAGACTCGGCCCGATGGTGTCAGGTCCATCCCCAGACAGGTCTCCCCGGAGGTCATTCAGATGTAGCTCATTTTCTTAGTCGAGAAAACCAGGACCAGGAGAGGTGAGTGACTTGCCCAGGGTCACACAGTGCAGGCTCAGGCCGGGACCAGGCTGGGGACTCCCAGGCCATACGCGGCTCACTGGCTCATCGGCTCACCCAACCACCCAAATCAATTATCTTTAAAACATACATTTCCATTTAGTGATTCCTGCAGAGTCTAATTCACTTGCTGTTTAATGTCACTTAGAACCATCCAGGGACTAAAACAACCCCACACAGAGAACAGATTTTAAAAGTATATTTTAAAGATAAAGATGGGGCTTTAATATTCTACAGGATTTCAAATCCCTGGGCAAAGAATGTCAGCTTAGATTTAAAAGAAGCCCTCTAATATCTGTCTCTGGAAAAGAGAAAGGCAGTGAAGGCCTTCCAGAAAGCAGAAGACTCACCTTTTTCAAATTACAGTTTTCAAGTCTGATACAGCCAGATAATCATCAGCGGCTCAAATAAAATCATTATTTTGTCAGAGAGAAAAAGCATGTTCAAGGGGAAAATTAATGACAGCAGAGAAAGAACAAAGTGGAGTCCTAACGGGGAGACTTTCTCTGAGATTAAAGGAGTGCTTGCCCTTGATTTTGCTTCAGGTGTTCCTCTAAAACCGTCTTAAAGGTTACATGAAAATCTTGCCTTGACAAAAGCCGAGATTGGGAAATGCGTTCAGGAGAAACCAGAAACGTGCCCCCTCCCCATCTAGACTTCAAATGTGCAGGTAAATCTATTTATTTTCCATAGGCTGTTAGTTTTCTCTTTTAATCTTAACTATCACAACATTGTTTTAACCTAAGGGGCAAAATGAGCAGTGAAAATTACGGTGACCCCAGAGCAGCCTGTCCTCCCACGGGAAAAAAAGTTTATTCTTGATGATTCAGAAGGAAATTTAAAGGGGCAGCTAAACCTTTTTAACTAAATTCAAAGTGCAAAGTCTTGTGGCCAAATGTGGGCAACCAGCTCTTCCCTGAAACATCATCAGATTTTAATTTGGTGACTCCAGATTGGGAGGGGGACTGGGTGGTTCTGTCCCCCACATGGCTCCCCTGTGGCAGCCTCCTGAGGGACCCACACTCAGAAAGGTCTGTGTAGGCATGAGCACACGAGCTGGGGGCGCAGCTGTCTGCCTCCACTCCTGCAAGGACCTGTCTCTGGTTGGCCACATTTACCGTCCTGGCCTTACCCTTGCTATGTCCATCATCCCCTTCCTCCTGCTGAGGGCTGGCCCTGCAGGCCTGTGCCATGCTATTGGCCACCACTTTGGGAGCTGAAGGATGGGTCAGCAGGCTTGTGGCCTGAGGCGGGGAGGTGGGGAGCAGAGCCAGCTGCTAACCAGGCTGCTGCATGGCCTTTTGGTCCCTCAGACGTTTCCCAACCAGGACGGCTCTGGCGTCCTCTAAAATCTCCTGGGGACCATCCTCGGCCATTGTGTGGTCACTGCTGGACAGCCGCTGCATCTGATTTATTTATTTATTTCATTTTCTCTTAGGAGGGTAAAACTTCTCAGAGGTGCAGCCCAGGGAAAGTTCTCACTCACCACCTCCCAAAGCCTGTCCCGAATCCTCACTTCTTTTGAGTTCTGCAAAGATCATCATCCTGTGGGAAATTACCGTAAGAGAATAATTTTAATCTTTGCTTATGTTCTCAGATTTGGGGCAAGGAAGCATCGCTGATACTTGACTCTGTGAGTGTGCTTCACTTGAACAGAATAAGACAATTATTGTTACAGGATGGTCAACGTGAGCATGTCATGTGGAGTCATGTGAATTGTTCCATTTTTCCTGAGATCTTCAGTTACCGTGCCCCTGGGCCCAGCACCTGTGTCTTCTGCAGTCAAGGTGGCTCTATAGTCTAATATTTCCCAGACTTTTGACTCCTGATAACATAGAAATATTTATTCAAAACAATTTCCAGAGAGTTCTGGATCTATCAGACTGAATTAGACTTTGAACATTTGTGTTCCCTCAGTGGTTGAGGGTCTGGAGGGGACCACACACCAAGTCACAGGCAGGGCACAAATGCCACAAAAAGGGGGTGTCAAAGGGCAGCCGACCCATGTCCTTCTGGGGCACAGTTTGTACATCCGGTTGAGGGTCACTTAACGCCCCAGTTAGGGGAGGAAGATGTACAAGGTCATAACATAGAAACTTACATTTCCTTTAGAAAGGTCAGATGCATTCAGACCCTGGAGATATTACTCAGGGTGTGGGTCATATTTCTACCTGGATTGAGGGAGGGCAATGAACCAGCTGCTGGGCAGGAAACTTGGGGCCTCCAGGGCAGGAGGAGGTGGGGTGCTGGGCCCTTCCACGTAGCTCCCCGGTCACAAAGCTGAACAGGCGCACCTGTGTGTGCAGACCCTCGGGGACTGTTGGGGACAGAATGAGGACCCAGGTGGGGAAGAGGGGGCACCAAAGGCTCATATCAACTGCACGACAGGGTGATGGCTTCTCAGTAAGAGATAATAACTTCAGACGTATTTCATATCCACTAAGTTTCTTCTGAATGGAAACAAAAAAAGAAGCTTTAATTTCAAACCATATTTGAAATCTAGTTCCATTTACATCTCCCTTATTCAAATGTGAACAAAGTAGCAGAGCTGGATATCAGCCCAAAGACAGAGCTCGTCTCACACTGGAGAAATTCTCCTTCTCATGAAAGGCTGTGGTATTTATGAAGAGCAGAGGGAGAGTGGGTGAGAGGGAGAAGCACTCAGCCTACAGACAAGTGATGAGCTTCAAGAGGGACGTAGAGGTCAGTGGTGTGCAAAGTGCAGCCGGAGCCTCGGTGCACGGGCTTCCCGCCGGGCCTGGGTGCTCCACCTGGGACTCAGCTGGTTAAAGAGGCTTGCTGACCTGCTGCATCTGAAAACAGGAGCTGGGAGGAGGCGCTGGTGGTTGGTCCCCCTCTGCCCCTGGACACCGACGCAGAGGCTGAAGGAGGGAAGGGTGCACTGCAGCCCAGAAGCCAGAGGTCAACCGAAGGGGAGAAGCACCTGGGAGAGGCAGGTGGTTACAGAATGTGTTCTGGAAGTTTCCATGTGGTGGAGGAGGAACTGTGGCCCTAAGCAGCTTTCAGCCATCTTTGACCTGTGCCGAGACCAAGGGGGTGTGGGCGCCTGTCCTGCCAGGGTAGACTGGCCTAGGGTGCATGGTAGTGTCCCCTTAGGGCTACGTGGGGTCTCAAGGTGGCCCCGGACACACAGTCCTCCCAGGATTTCTTGGACCTTCAAAACTACAACAGTTAATTCTATGCGCCACTTGGAACTTGCTCCCAGGAATCAGGTAAGCAGCTGTGAGATCGGAATGGTGCTAATCTCACCGCTGTTCGCACCCGTATTTTTTAGGGGATACTGCCTTGTGGGGCACTCCTGACAGACATTCTAGCTAATTCAATGTGTTCCTCCCAGCCCTGAGTGTGATATTTTGCTTGGAACTGACACACAACCGCGTCCTTGGAGTAGTGTGTGTAGAACGCTACTTTACAGAGGAGCCATAATTGTCACCGGCTCCAACTGGATGATGGATATGCTTAAGGCTCTTAGCAGGCTTTGGCAGGCCTGTTTACTTTCTGGGAAGCGCAAACATCATGGTATTGTCAGGGCTATGAATAGAGCTTTTGTGAGGGTGTTATGGGAATTATGGTATTTAACGAGACACATCTTACTCAAAGATAACTTTCAAACGTATTTAAAGTGCATTTCTTGACAGATTGTTATTGTAAGTGGATCTGGGCAAATCACCCATACTTTCAGGAATTCAGCAGCACAAGAGGTGGCTTTGCAACGCAACCCTTCTGCAGGAGGGCAGGAGGCCGCAGAGGAGGTGCAGGGCACGGGAGCATCTGCTCAGCACAGGCCGAGTTTAAAACCCAAGGCAGGAGAGTCACAGCAACTGATCTTATGATTAAAAGGAGACCCACAATCCCACACAACTGGGAAGAGAAGGTGAGGGGGCGGTTTCCTGTTGGTGTGCTACATTTGAGACAAGAACTCACCACAGTGCAGGGGGACCATCCTGCCCCCCAGGAAAGATGGCACTGCCTTTGCAGATGTGGAAGCCGCATGAACATGAAACTGAACTGTGTGTGGAACTTTTCCTCTCCTGAAGGATGGAGACAACACCACACACGTTTCCAGAGCAGTGTGGGCTGGTGAGGAAATTGGAAAACAGAGTGGGAACTTTGAGGGAAGCTTTAAAACACCCAAATTTTCCAAATGGATAGAAGTGCTGTCTCTGTCCTCTGGCACATCTAGAAAAGACCCAGAGACCTCAGGAGAGGTCAGCTGCCACTCTAGGTTTCTAGAATGATCTATCTGTGTCTCCATCAAAGCAGTTAAACAGCCACACTATTTTTCATGCCCCAGTGTCCTGGGCTTATCAATCACACACCTCTTGGATGCCACCTGGGTGTCACCCTGGTGAGCAGCAGGGCAGGGGAACAGTACAGGTGCTGGACAAGTTACATCAGTCCCTACGACTAGACTGAAGGTAAGAACAGGCCGCTGCCCCCAGGTGCACAGCCCAGCTCCTTCCAGGTGACCCGAGGAGTCCCCACTCACACACTCACCTCCTCCTGACCCAGACACCCCATGGGCCACTCTGTTTGAATTACAGACTTTGAAATATTTATTCCATATGGTTATGAAAACCTGATACTGGTATACAACATTTGATCTTGTTCTTAAAAAAAAAAAAATCAAAAGATCAGAGAGGAATGGAATTGCATCCCAGACAGCTTCCTGTAGGTAACCAGTAACCAGGGAGGTCATTGTCACACCATCTCCACCCTTGTCATGGAGCCCAGAGCCCCCAGCTCCTGTGACTGGGATCGGGTTAGTGAAAGAAGTGTCAGGATCGTGTCTTAAGGGAAAGTACTGACCGCCAAATGTCCAGGCATGTGAGGCCCTTAATCAGAGCACTGAGCCCAAAGTAGTCATGCTCCAGAGGGATGATGGGCGTGTGGAAAGCAGAAAATGAACAAATCAACAACTTGGCATAAAAACGGAGGAACTGGCATATAAAACAAAATGCCACAAGTTGGACAAAGCAGTATTTAAACATTTGCAAGGAACAGTGCTCACCATTCCCAGCAAATGTGAGCAGAGTATGCGTCTACGCTGCCGTGGGTGCTGTGAGGTCGGGCAGCAGGAGAACGGCCTCATCCCCTGACTCTGGAGCCTACTGACCGGCCCTACCCTGCACGTCCCTACCTTGACATCCTTCCAATCACTGTGCCCAATAGAAATCTCCACAAGATGGAAAAGGAAGAGCAGCGTTCTCCACGGGGGGCAAGGGGGGCAAGGGGGGACGTGCCCTCAGCAACCAGGCCTGGGGACCTTTGATTGTCAGAAGCCACATCAATTCAACTGTCATCAAACAAGGTTGCATTCGAAAAGCTCCAGGTACATATACTTAAAAATGTGCATTCTTTTATAAAAATTTAACTACCTTAGACTTAATAATGTCAACCAAAAAACTACTTGTCAATTTTAATGTCAACTGTCCCTTTCATGACTTTCTCTGTGTCGTCTTCTATCTGGGAAGCCTTTGACTATTAGGGGCAGCAGGGGGGTCCACAGTGTCCACCCATCCTCCAGATGGGCATCAGCAGTAAGTGGATGAAAAGCAAGAAGGTATTTCTCGGGCATGTTGCCAAAAGCATGGGTGTTCTTCTTTATCTTTCCATATTTCAAGTGGGTCTTTGTCAACATCAAGCAATAATTTCAAAGTGTCGTCTACTGAGAGCTGACTCAGCTCCTGTCCTTCTTTGGGTGGCTTGGTGATGTCAGCTCGGTGACGAGGAAATACTAATTGGACTGTGACGTCACGATTCCCAGAGTCAGGGAAGCTTTCATTTATTCTCTAAAACGCCTATAACAGCTGCCTGTTCTTCAAACAATTCACATATATCGCCCTGCTCATCAAAAACCTTTCTTAACTGAGGAAAATGTTCAAATTTCTTTTTGAGGAAGTTTTTTGCAGTTTTTGGCTGGGGCCAGGTTTGAACTCACCACCTCTGGTATACGGGGCCAGCACCTTACTCCTTGAGCCACAAGCACTGCCCCTTGAAGAAGTGTTTTGAAAAAATACAGCTTTTTCCAAAATGTTTGGCCACATACCAAAGTGTAGACCCAGTTTACCTTGCAAAGAAATACTCCAGTCATTTTGACTGACACGTATCACACTGAAATGATGCATTCCTATAGAAATCTTTTCTCGGTGATTCACACTGCTGATTCTGTTCTTCATAAACGTTAAGTGCGTGTTTTCATGAGGTACAGTTTTGGCTCACACCTGTCCCTGGGATGGCCAGGACACTTTAGAACATGGCAAATCTCACTGAATCCTTCACCCTTCAGCTTTAGCATCTTACAAAACGGACACGCCATGATAAATTTTCAGGAATATAGTTAACAAGTCTTATAATTTGTTTCAAAAGTGCTTAAAATAGTGCCTTTTAGCACATTTTGCTGATACAAGATACCATGAGAAAAAATGAGAGCCTCTGGGTCTGTTAATACTTGTTTTTAATCTGACGACAGAGGCCTCCGGGTGCCTTGATCCAGCTCCTCCCTGGGGATGTTAGATGGGCGGCACCTGCTGCTGGGACCCAGAGAGGGTGCTGGTCTCGGCAACTACCCCAGGCTCTGATGGTGACCTCCCAGCACCTCCAAGATGCTGTATTCTGCTGTAAGTGTGGCTCTCACACAGGTGGGTAAGCATGTGGGGTCACATGCATGTGTGGCTCTCATGTAGGTGGGAGAGTACATGGGTTCACACACATGTCCAGAGAGGGCCTGTGCTGCAGAGGCTCTGGGCTCAGACGGCCGAGCGAGGCACAGTAACCTGAGCGACACGTGTGGATGAAGGGTCCTGAGCCCACCGTGGAGTTTCAGATTTGGCAGCTAATTCCCTGCAAACGTTCCCTGTCCCGTGGCACGTCCTCTGAAGGAGAGTGGCCAAATGCCCTCCTGCAGGGTACGCTGACTCTCCCCCCAAACCTGGAGCATCAGCAATTACCACCTGCATTGTACCCTGAAGGAAGGGGATCCCAGAAGTTCCAGAAAGTACAAAGGGGTAACTGATCATTCCGGTACTCGAATTAAACCTTGACTATGGAGCCAGCATCTTAGTTACCCAGCACGTTGACAGACTTCCAGCAATTAACCCGGGAATGCAGGCAGCTTCAGTCCCACCTGTGGTACAGGGCATAGAAAGCAGATAAGGGCATTGATCCTGATACAAAACGATGGATTCCTACATAGCAGACACTGAGCTGGGGGTCACGGGCAATAACCTCTACAGAGGACAGGACAGACACAGAGAGTGTGCCAACCTGCTGGGTCCCATCAGAAGTCGGGGTGCTCCCACATCCCCCTTCATGCTGATGGACATTTCAGGGCTCACAGGCCCTCAACGGCTCACCCTGTGTCCTGCTGCAGGCCTGGCACTGACATGGCTCGGGTACATCCTGGGGTGAGAGGAGAGCACACCCCGCCCTGTGTCAGTGCCCCGGCCAGCCTCAGCAAAGCAGCACAGGCTGGGGCTGGAGACAGAAGCTCCGGGTCCAGTGTCTGCAGGGCTGGCTCCCTCTGAGGCTCTGAGGGAGAAGATGTGCCAGGTCTTGCTACAGGGGCTGCTCCCCCCGGCAGTCCTTACTGCCCCCGAGGCTTCCCCTCCACTAGCAGACCCATTGCCCACCCTCTGCCTCCTTCCAGACTCCAGTCAGATAAGGGCACACCCTGTCTCAGCAGGGCTGCATCTTAACTTCGAGGACGCTAGGTTCTATTATGGATTTTATTTTACTTTTAATTCACACATCACTGTGTACGTATCGACAGGGTTTGATGTGATGTTCCAGTAGGCAGATAGAAAGCGGCGTGATGAAACCAACGTAATCACCACACTCACCACCTCAGACATTAAGCCTGCACTCAGGGCAGGTCATTCCGAGTCCCTCAGGGCAGGCCATGCCATGGTGGATAAAATATAAGAAATTTACCTAAATGCAGGATCCAAATTTCCGATTTTTCCTCTTGCCTTCAGGCTCAGATACGGCCCAGCTCAGTCCGGTTATAGATCCTGCCTTGATTTAAACATTTGATACTTTATAAATAATAAACTTCTATTTCCATTAATCTTACTGTTTTAAGAAACACTGCACTCAGTGCCACTAATCCAGTGATGTAGTCTGTTGTCACCCTTTAAACCTGCTGCAGGTGCCCGGCCTCAGCCTGCTGGGACTTGGGCTGCAGCCTCACGACCTGGGTGCCACCTCCTGCCCCACTCGCTCCACCCCTATTCATGGAAAAACTGTCCCCTATGAAACTGGTCTATGGCTGTCAGAGCCAGGCTGCACGGCAGGAGGTGAGTGGGGGACATCCAGGCAAGCTTTATCTGCGTTCACAGCTGCTCCCCGTCACTCGTCACCTGCAGCACCGGTTAAACCACTGCTTTGAAAGCATCCCACAAACTCTTCCTCGTGTACTCCAGTCCTGGCTTTTGTAGTCTCCAACTCCTAGTGGGGATGGAGAGATCAGCCTCACTGTTGGGGGGGGGTTGCATCAGAACATGGCTTGGTGCATGCTGTCTGGGGATGCAGACATTGGGGGTGCCCAGGGGTCAGGTCTTCCCAGCAGGCAGAGTCAGTCTCCTTGCTGTACAGGGGAGGCCCAGCTGGGGAGGTCAGGAGTGGGAGTTGGCCCCGGGGGATGGGCCAGCCCCCAAGCTGCCATGTTGACAAGTCGGGGACAGGAGGAGACCCTCTGCTATCTAACCCCCCACCCCAGAGTGTCCTCCCTGCAGGCCCTGGGCCAAGAGAAAATGCCCCTAGGAGGCTGACACTCCTTCTACCCGTCATCCTCAGGGAGGTGCCGAGTGACACTGTGAGTAAGTCACATCTCACACGGCCCTTTCTTGACCCCTGATCCTGCAGGGGCCTGAACCCCCTTCCCTCTGTCTTCCCAGTAATGGACTGCTCCTCCAGCTGCGTTGAGGTGACCCCAGGCTGGATCACTAGCCTCTGAGTGACTCGGTCACCGTCGTCCCTGGACCTGTCTGAGTCACTGCCTTGCAGCGGACGTGCCCTGCTCCTTACAGTTGGGGCTGTTGGCAGGAGCACCTGTGCCAGGATTGAAGTGACAGTTCTGTCCTAGAGACTCGGCAGGGCACTCCTTATGCATTAGTAATACAGGTGTTCAATAAAGCCTCATCACTTTCCACTGACAGTTGTCTACCTTTTCTCTATGTTGTGAGGTCCCTGTTCTTTCTGCAGTGTTATGAAGCTGCATGCACAAGCTGGAAGGCCTTCCACAGATGCCCACGAGGGCCATCCTTCTCTGAGAGTTTCGTCCCTCTAATGACAATCTAAGTCGGGGATCAAAGCGGTGCGGGCAGATGTGCACTCATTATCCAGCCAGAATTGGCCTCGTCACACCTGGCTGATTTGGGGTATCCCTGTGTGACCTCTCGACCTACACTCACCTGGAGGTCAGCCATGATAGCCACCCAAGGCCTGTGCTGACCACCTCAGCAGATTATTCTCCTCTCAATTGGCCACATTTTAAAAAGAAGTTTACTTCATCCAGCACAGTTGGGGTCTCAGCCAGGACTGTCAGGGGCTATGCATCCAGAGCCCTGATTTTGATGGTTCTCTGCATGTTTCAAGAGAGGCTTCCCTGAGCTTCCTGAGGAAGAACGGCTACATGTGTATTTAGCATTCTGAGATCTGTTCTCCCTGCTTTAAACAATATGTATATAATTGATGCTAATCGGCTCCATTGCACAGGACAGAAGCAGTCACGATCAATCAGGGATGTGACAAACCAGCCCATGAGATCCCCAGACTCTGCCATCCATGTGAAGATGCTGTTGGAAGGACAGTTATTATAAGCTTCAAAGAGAGGGCTGGCTGGGTCACGAGCTCCCCAAGCCTCAGCTTTCACCTGCTACAAACACTGGAACCGCAGCCTGTGTATGGGGAGTACCTGAGGACTGGCTGCTGTGTGCACTTGAGTCTCCAGTTTGGAATGATCTGGGTAAAGCTAGGAGAGTAGCTGAGGGTCTTCACTCTGGACCCCCCCAGTCTTGCCCCCAGGGCTGGAGCATCATCCAACTCTCCCTGTTGGTGCCACAGGCCCCAAGCCTGCAGGGGATGCCTAGTCCTGACTGCCAGGTGGAGAGTGCACACCCCTCCCTCCCAGGGGTTACCTTCAGCCTGCAAGTAGGAGACCCCTGTCCACTCTGTGCTGAGCCTCTGTGCTGGATGCCGAGAGCCACTCACCAGCCAGCCCTCCCACCTCAGCAGCTGTGCACACAGGCATGCACATTTGCACACATAGGCACACATGCACAGAAGCACACGTGCATACACATACGCACAGGTGCATAGAAGCACAAATGCACACACAAGCACACAGGCACAGGTGCACACAGACATGCACATTTGGACATGTGCACAGATGTACACACAGTCACAGTGCATACATCCACACATTCACACACCCACACATGCATGAACACACTTCTGGCCACAGAAAGGCATGGCTCTGCAGCTCCCTCCATCTCTCCTGCAGGACTGGGCCATCCCTCTCCCCCTGCCTCCTGCCCTCAGAGGTTGCATCCAGCCCTTCAGTGGGAGATTTATTTTCTCCAAAGAGAGAGAGCTGCACATTTAATCTGACAAATGCATGACTTGCATTTGTAAAACTATCTTGAGGATTTTAAGTGAAAAGATTTCTACTAGTTTAAAAGGCAAAAAAGCACCCCAAATTTCCTCTTCAATGTGTATGCTTTCCAAGTTCTCAGAATGGTTTCTGTGAGGCTGTTCCTTTCTTTGTTTCTAGAACATTTAGTCCATGTGTTTTAAAGTAGCAGCAGGAACAACCAGGGGGGACCTTCTGCGGCTTTAACTGCAGCACCCGAGATGCCAGAGCAGCAGATCTGGCTGTCCCGAGCAGCGATTCCACAGCCCACGTCATGCTCTTGGTGTGCAAAACAAATCTCTCTGCATCAGCTGTGCTATAGGGAAACTGTAAAAATCTTGGAAAACTTTGCCAACATTACTCAAAATAGGCAGCTAGTCTTTTTATTTTAATTTTTTTTTATCATTTCCAGGTGCATTGGGGGATGAGAGAGTTCTAATGGACCTAAATTGGCTGCATGCTTCAAACTCCAAAAGTTACGCTCACACATGTTGAAGAGACATTGCTTTAGAGACATAAAGGAAGGTAATATGTCCCCAAACCAAACACAGTGATTTGCAGAACCACTCATCACACTTTCAGCGAATGCCTGAATGTTGCTATTTTCTCTGAAATATTCTTATCTCAGAAATCGTTTCCTGATCCTAAACTCTGGAAAGAGGTGGCCCTGTCACTGGCCAGAAGGACTTGTAGCATTAGGCTGCACAGAGGCCAAAAAGTGCTGAGGACTCAAGATCCAATTTAGGAACCCGAGACAGAATGTCATTTGCCACCGACAGACCCCGAGGCTCCACCAACGCGCGGTGGCACAGCACAGACTCTCAGGCTGGCAATTATGTTTTCTTGCTTGGGCAGACAAGTTATGCTGACAGCCCTTATTTTGGACAGAGCACTGAATTCTACCTGGAAATTTAAAGAGTTGAAATTTAGCAAAGAATTATCCTCTCATGAAAATGTGCACTGGTACAGGTCCGACAAACCAGAAAGGTGTTTGTGCCTATGACTTCTTTTTAATTATAAGGAATTTAGCACAAGAAGATTGAGTTTGTTTCTTTTGATATTAGATCTGGGAGTAGATAGATTTTACCACTCAAAAGATCATACTTCCACTTTGGAATCTTAGGGTTGTGAACATTGGCATGAAAGGTGTATTGACAAATGGGCAAAGGAAAAAGTTCAAGAAGCCAAGGTCATGCGATGACCAATGAGGCCTCCTGCTGCTCTCCCTGCCCTGAGCTTCAGAACTTCCCTGGACAATCTGGAACCTGGTTAGCTTCTTCCCAAGGGAGCTGTCCTACAGATCCCTGACCACGGCCAACACCTCCTCAAAGCCCTTTCAAAAGCTCCTGGTTGTTTGAAGTTACATATCTCCTGCTTCCAATGCCTTCCACACCTGCCCAGTACTTACTGGGGTGCATTTCACACTTTCTGGTGACAAGGTGTTGTTTGGGGTGTTCCAGAGTGGCAACCATGCACATCACACCTCTGTCCACCTCCTGGCATGGAGCTTCTGCTCCTATCCTCGGTGTGCAGACTCAGCACCATCTACATCGGCTGACTCTCTCTCACTTGTCTCCAGGTGACCTGCTTGGGGGGCCCCACCCTGCCCTGGAGAGCAACCTCTTTCCTCACCCCATGGGAGCTGTTGTCGGCCTTGAATCTGCTCAGGAGAGAGAGGACCCTCCTCTGGCCAGAGTCCTCTGTCTCCTCCCACATGTGAGATTCTTGGCCTTGAGGGTGGGTGACAGAGTCATGGGTGGAGAAGGCAGAGTCACCTGGCAGGGGCAGCAGCTACAAGCAGAGAAAGCGTCAGTGAAAGGATTGAAATGCAGGGACTTGGTCCCCTGTCCGGCTTTCCTTCCTAATTGGTGAACTGAACTTACAGCACCTACCTGTCACCAGGCGGAGGGTGTGCTGTGCGGCACCAGCTGAGGGGAAGGGCTCGGTTCAGACCAGCAGGGATGGAGCAGGGCTGGGAAGGACCAGGCTCTTCTCCAGAACAATCACACTTTCCCACCAGCCACTCACAGAGAGGATCTTTGGGGACATATTCTTGAAATATGCTACTATTCCTCATTTACTGTGAAGACATAAGAATCGTCTTCAAGGCTTCATCTCACTTAAAGTCTGAGGTCTTTGGGCATTCACCCAAACGAGTCAAAGATGTGTGGCTGAGCTCTCTGTCTGCGTCTGGCTGAAGATTAAACCTAGTGCCAGCAGCAGCCTGGCCTGGTCCCTGAGGGCCACAGAGCAGTCGCAGTTTGCTTGGCCACACATCCTTGGCTCGTTTGGGTGAATGACCAAAGGCCTCGGACTTTAAGACCTGGCCTTTATGGTTGCTCTCAGGCTATTTGTTCTTTTTGACACATGTTTAAAAAATTATTATAAAAGATATAATTAGAATATTTAATACGCCTGAGGAAACTACTGATGGCTTTCATTAAGAAGCTCTTAAACAAACGAGCTTCTCTGCTCACATAATCACCTGCTGAGACCCCGTCTTGGAGGTTAGAGAACATGGACAGGGCACAGATACTTTCCCCCGCCCAACTTCACTTGGTTGAGAGGAGCGATCCTTGCGTCCGAGGTAGGAAAGGGCTGTGGGTGAAGGTGGACAGGAAGGAGCCTGTTCGTTTGACACATCATACTGTTTTGAAAACAGAATTACTAGATTCATTTGTGAACCTGAATGAATTTAAGGCAAGGTGACTGTTTATATGTGTGCCCTTGAGAGAGACGAGCTGTCTATACAAGAGCAAAGGCAGGAACCACTGTGTTCAGAGATCAGGACATGCCTGGACTGGCGGAGGATGACGGCGATGGGGGTCCCGGCAATGCCCTGCCTGGCAGCCTTGCCAGGGCCTAGAGGGGTCCTCGGGTCTCTGTTCTCAGAGATGCAACTTACACACACACATACCACTCCCATAGACATACCCCTGTTTGTGCAATGCACAGGCCGCAGACAGCAATGTCCAGTCGGCATCTTAGAGGACATGGCCAGGAGTGCCGAGACTGGAGGAGGAAGGCCTGGCTATGGTGGTGGTGGCCACTGTGGGCAGCTCCATGCCCAGTTGGCTGTAGCGTCTCTCCCACCTGCTCAGGGAGGGGTGGTTCTCATCAGCTGAGCTGACGGCCAGAGGGCAGACTTCCTGAGGACAATGAGAAAACTCACCCCTAGTTTGGGCCAGGGAGGCTCTGGACAGACATCCCGATGACTGCTGGGTGTTTGCCCACCCCTGTCTTGGACTGTGAGTTGTTACTTTCCCCTGGAGTGCTGCCACCATGGGGAAGAAATGGCTGCTTCTGGAGGTTCCAGAGCTGAGCACCTTTGCACCTTTGAACTCTGAGGACCCCTTGGCCCGGCTTTGCATTCTGTATCTGGGTCTAGGTGAAAATTAAACCTGGTGCTTTGAGCATCCTGGCCCAGTCCCTCTGGCCACAGAGCAACCGTGCTGTCCACTGGCCTGTACCACGGCTCACAGGAAATTTACTTCTTTTTGACACACTATTTATCTTGATCACAGAATGCAAACACAACATTATGGTACAGTTTTAATTTATTCTATAGAAGAATGTTGTGATTAGTGCTGTGAACAAACCCCCTGTTTCTCTTTGCTGAACTGGGAAGCGAACTTCCAGCTTGTGGGACCCTCGTTCATTGGGAAGGGGGGAGGATCAGCTCCCAAGCTCTGTGGAAATGAGGGTGAGGTGCTGTTTGAAAGCCAGGGAATCGTTCCTCTGAACCAGAGGGCCACTCAGCAAGGGGGCTCCTCCCACCCTCACTCAAGAAACTGGCAACACAGGGAATAGTAGGCAGGGAGGTGCGGTCACTAAGAGTCTCAGGACTATCCTTAGAACCACTGACCCAGGGAAGCTTAGCCTATGAGCCCTGGAGGGCAGTCCTGAGCTGGGGCCTGCTCCAGTCACAGGAGAAGGTCAGGACAGAGGCCAGAGTCCTCACGTCAGCCTCCCCACTGTTTCTTGCAGCCTGGAACTCGCCTGGCTGAGCACAGAAGTAAGATTCCCATCATATCTGTCATCTGCTTCCTGCCCCCAGCCTGGTTCCCAGGTGGGCTCAGGCTCTGATGAAGGTCTTGAGGAATTATGAGCCCACAACACAACCACCACGGTAATGTACGGTGGCCTGAATACCCCACATGCTGTGACAACCCTTTGCAGTGATCATACATGTTGTCATGGGTGGAGCAAAAGGTCTAAGGGATGTATTTTAACAGGAAATTTTAAAGCTTTTTCCCTAGCAGTTTGACAGAAAAAAAAAAAAGATATTTGGAGAATGGTCTTGAAAATATAATGCAGTTAGAGTATCCAAGAGACCACATTGTCTGTGTGGATACTGAACAGTACCGTGTGTAGGAGCATTGATGTGAGTGCATGCGCGTGTCCTTGTATTCACCTGGTGAGGTGTGTGGTGGCCAATGTGACTCAGCCTTCTTTGGGGACACCCACACTCTCATGCTGGCACTGCCATGCTCAGCCGTCCCTGCATCCATCACTAGAGAGAGTTGACGAGACAGACCCTCCGTGACCCGACGCAGCCCCCAAAGGCTGCACGCACCTTAGTTATTTCATTTGCAGAGTGCATGTTTGTTTTACTTCCTACCCGAATATCTTATTAAAGACAGAGACAGAGAGAGAGGGAGCACTTCTTTCATTTTTTACTGAATTTCTTGTCAATCTGATAGTGAGATGAAAAACTGGCCTCTTGTCTGGCTTCCTGTGAGTAAGATCATCTATTTGTGGGGAAATGTATATTTTTTGATTCTGAGAACCCATTCATGGAGTTTCAACAGTGTGAGGCCCTCATCATTCAAGAGTCTGTCGGAGACACCTCCTCCTTCTATTCTGTGCTGGGCTCTGTCATTTCATTTGCAAATACTGCTAAACCCACCTGTAAAATAATGGAAACTTGATAGAGCACTTTTGTTATAAAAGGTAATTTGATATTAGTTAGGCTGTGTTGGGCTGGATCCCATGAACATTAAACACTAAGTTGACAAAATGATCTCATTACTGGGAGGATTGAACCACGCAGAGTCCCCAGCTCAGATCCCTGAAGAGAGTATTCAGAAGTGGTTTGAGTGTATTTTGTTTCTTAGAAAATTGAATTAATCAAGTGATAATACATGTATTAGAAATGAGTACAAGTTATTAAAAATATTCAACGAGGATTTATTGAGCACCGATCATGTGCCAAGCATGTCTGGGTCCTGGGGATACAGCTGTGAGCATGACAGGCCAAGTCCCAGACCTCATAATCCTTATCATCTTCTGTAATTTATTTTCCATTTAGAATAATTTATCTCCTTAACTTCTTTATTACCAGTTCTTTATTGTGCTTTTATGGTTATTATACTTTAAATTATAAAAAACAATAAAATTTAGCCATACTAATTTGGCATTACCGCCTGCTTGATGGCCTAGAAAGCCAAGCTGGGCATTGGTGGTGCCTACGGAAGCTTACCCAGTGCTCCCAGAGTCAGACCACTTCAGGAAAAGTCAATACAAGTAAAATTTATAAAACTGTTACTCCTACTGTTTTATCAAAACATTAAATATAGAATTTCTTTAAACAACAATGCCATGGATTGGGCTAACATATTATTAAACTCATATAAATATATATAAGTATATATATACTCTCAATTCCACAACATAGACCAACAAGGTCCGACTACTGTCTGATGGGGGGGAAAGTACCCAAATCTGTGCCCCCATAGAGGAGAATGGAAAATGGAATGAGGTCCCCATGACACAGCTGGGGTCTGTGTGACAGCCGGTTCCCAGGGGCTGTTGTTGCTGAGAGTCCCCTGGTCTGCTCTTAGAGGTGCTGGATGATCAGCCCTCTCTGTTCATGGGACCAAAGGGATTCCCCCAGTGAAATTGGGACCATCCAGGGCAGACTAGGGGAGGTGCCCACTCTGCCTCCATTCTGCAGGTTAGGGGAGTCCACAAGGGACCCAGATGCAAGAGGGGGGGGTCCTAGTGCCTATTTCTCAACAGGATGAACGATGAGGACTGCGGAGTCAGCTTTACTGAGCTGCGTGCAACATGAAGTCCTGAGCACAAGAAAATATGGACAAGACTCACTCTGCCAAGAACTCCTCCCCAAATTATAAATTTAACACAGTTGCAATTCAAATCTCTAAACTGTCTTTTGGGAAAAACTTAAAGTTTGAAAATAGCCAATAAATAGATGTACAGACACATTACCTAAAAAACAGAACTGAAAGGACACCTTATCACATTGTGTTTACTAATCCATTATCCACGTGGAAGAAGAAAACATAGAGGTATTTATTACATTAAAATTAAAGTGTTCAGGCTCGGCGCCTGTGGCTCAATCGGCTAAGGCACCAGCCACGTACACCTAAGGTGGCGGGTTCAAATCCCTAGCCTGGCCCTCCAAACAACAATGATGGCTGAAACCAAAAAATGGCCGGGCATTGTGACAAGCGCCTAGGGTCCCAGCTACTTGGGAGGCGGAGGCAGGAGACTCACTTGAGCCCAGGAGTTGGAGGTTGCTATGAGCTGTGATGCCATGGCACTCTATCCAGGGGGATAGCTTGAGGCTCTGTCTCATTAAAAAAAAAAAAAATAAAGCATTCAGGCAAAAATCCG
>CAUYQV010130582.1:0-33528 GCA_963574575.1 Galagoides demidoff
GAGCTCAAGAGCTCGAGACCAGACTGAGCAAGAGCAAGACCCCATCTCTAAAAAAAATAGCCAGGCATTGTGTCTGACACATGTAGTCCCAGCTACTCAGGAAGCTGAAGCGAGGGGATCTCTCGAGCCCAAGAGTTTGACACTGCTGTGAGCTATGACGCCACAGCACTCTACCAGGGGCAACAAAGTGAGACTGTCTCTAAAATAAATGAATGAATGGATGAATGAATGAATGAATTAAAGAAAGAACAAGAGCAACCCAGCCATGCAGAAGGGGCCAGAGACTTTCTGGATGAGAGAAGAGGCGAACCAAGCCTGGGTTTGGAGGGAGGGAGCTCAGGGCTGAGCGACAGCAGGGGTATGATGTGCTATGGGAAGTTGGGGGTTTCATCCTGGGGGCTAGGTCAAACATGGCAAAAAAGTCAGATTTCATTCTAAATGGCTGGTGAAATAATTGTGGTGTCCAAAGAAGTGGAAGGTCGTACACCAAGGACCAGCAAACCCAACCCTGCTACCTGTTGTTGTAAATAACATTTTATTGGCACACAGCCATAACAATTTGTTCAGGTATTGCCCGCCACTGGCTGGGCACTACAAACGCAGAGTTGGGTAGTTGTGACACAGACCGTGTGGCCCAACCTGGCCCTTCCCAGAAAAAGTTCGCGTATCCCTGCCCTGCCCCATGCGATCTGTGTTGAACTTAATCTCTTTGTGCATCAGTTTTCTCATCTATAGAATGCCGTCAGTACACTTGAAACAGGTACATCTTATGGTATCTAAGCTGAATAGAACTGTTTAGAAAGGAAACAGGGTTACTTTACCAGGGGATAAAAGGGATACTGAATAAGCAGAAGGGCACATGGAGCTCAACAATAGTTGCTATTGCTGAAACTATGACTCACAGCCTTATCAAGCAAACTTACTATCCTTCAATTATCCACTCACTATGGCTCAGAGAAGTTAAGTCACTAGCCTAAGGATGCACAGCACTAAACTATAGGTACAGAATTCTAGCCTAGGTCTCTGGGACACCAGTTCTCTTTCCTATGCATTGTTCTGCCTTCGAGGTCACTGTGACTCCCAAGGTGGAATTGAATCATAAGGATGGCAGGCAATGTTGGTGAGCAAGAGGGCACTCATTAAATGTTGTTTTTTCCCCCATTTGGTTTCAAGCTGTGTGAATTCTCACTGCCCTGTGTTTCACTTTGAGCTGGGTGTTCATAGAGCTCTGCACTTCGCATGAAATCTGGCCTGAGTTTTGCTTGTCTGGGGCTGAAACTGCTGAGCTGGGCCTAGTCTCTGGGCCCCATCAAAGGTTCTGGCCGCGGCTTCCAGACCTGGGTCTCAGGCCAGCCCGCCCACAGCTTCCTCTGGGCCAGGACACAGTCAGCTCATCTTGTTTCGAGTTTCAGCTCATCTCCTTTCAAGTTTCGCTCTCAGGCAGTTCACACACCGCCTTTTCCCCTCCCTGTGTGAGCCAGTCTTGGCTGTGAAATGCAGGGCGGAGTCGGTGTCCTCGGGGAGGAGGTCTGGTCTGGACGGCTGTGCAGGGACCCTATCGGGGTCTGCAGCCCGCCGGGAGCCTGGGATCTGGCCAAATGATGAGGTGTGTGAGCGTCGCCCAACAAGCCTCTGTCCACCCCTGTGCAGGCAGAGAGGTTGGATCACGACCTCCAAATCCTCTTGAGCTTTAATAATCCACACAGTCTGAATCAAAGTCTGAATTGTTGGGATGAATAGAGTTTAGAGTCCCAGGTTTACTCTCCTCACCCTTCCTAAGAGCTAAGAGCTAACCAGTCTTTAGAGGTTTCTGGTTTTCCTTCTTCATTTTACAAAAGAAAGAACAAAACTAAGAAAAGCTAAAGAATTGTCCGAGGCTCCCAAGGAGGTCAGTGGAAAAATGTGGACAAGAACTCATGTCCATCGGCCCCCAGCATGGTGCTCCCAAAACACACCCCGAGGTGCACACAAATACCCCCGTGCCTCCTGTGATTTGAGCTTTTCTTGTAAACAAAAACATGAGAAAAGGGCTTCATTAATACTTATTACACCTTAGATAAATTAGCAGCAATTTTCTTTGCTGCAGTCTGGCAACTTTCCCAAACATCTGGTCAGGGCTGGGCAGGCCTGGCCTTCCCACCCCTCTGAGGAACAGTTGAGACCACTAAAACTTGGAGCCTCAGGGTCCCCCGGGACAGAAGCCACCTAATGCGCTGTCTGCGAGGTTCGCTTCACTTCCACAACACCTGCTTTCTGGAGCCGAGCTGCCACTCAATCCCAGGCCAGTGGAGCATGGGGAATTAGGAAGGGGGGGGTGTGGGGGAAGATACCACAGTAGCTGGGGAGGAGATGCACAGAGAGGAGGCATCCCAGCCCCTGTGCAGGAGGCAGCCGGGTGAAAGGGACTTCCAGGGGCAAAGCGACGGCATTTAACATGCAGAGCCTTTGAGGGTACTCGTGAAGGGTGATGACTCTGTGGTTAAGACAAGCTGGGGGTGGCTGGGCGCAGCGGCTCAGACCTATTATACTAACAGTTTGGGAGGCCAAGGTGAGAGATCCCTTGAGTTCAGGAATTCGAGACCAGCCTGAACAAGAGTGAGACCTGTCTCTACTGAAAATAGGAAATTTAGCTGGGCATTGTGATGGATGCCTGTAGCCCCAGCTACTCAGGAGGCTGAGGCAGAATTATCGCTTGAACTCAGGAGTTTGAGGTTGCTATCAGCTAGGCTGATGCCACAGTACAGCTCTGAAGCCTGGGCAACAGAGTGAAATTCTATTTCAATAATAACTAACTAAATAAATAAACAACAAGCTTGGGGGCTCAGAGAGCTTGCCATCCTTGGGGTCAGCTGGCCTGGCTGGTGTCTGGATACCTTGTGTTGGCTCTTAATCTCCATGACCTCTCTGGTGTGGGGTACCCTTAGTGGCAATGAAGTTGTGCTCTGATGCAAACAGATTCAGCCAGGATGTGGACTCTGATGCAAACTCCTTACTGACATTAAGTGAATCACTCTACTCAATATAAGAGAATAAGAGGCACATGTGCCAAGCCCCTACTCTATTCCCTGCCTGGGCCTGGATCCCGGGTCCCTTTCTTGTTGCTTATCATTATGTAATTAGGCAGGATGAGCAGGAAGGCAGACACACACAAAACATTTTGATATTTATAAAGGAATGAGGGGGGAGAAGAAAGGGAAAAAGGGAAAGGAGGGAAAGGGAGGAAGGGAGAAACTGGTAAACATGGGGAGCAGGGAAGGAACATGTAACACAGCCTGGGAGACTTGGCTGGTGACCGAAGAAGGCTGGTTGGTGGAGGGGATGTCTGAGCTGAGTGATTCTCAGAATGAGTTTAGACATCAGCCAGTAAAGGTGGGAGGTCAGCTGGACTAAATTCAGTGAGTGAACTTAGAGAAATGGGAAACTGCCTATAAAACACTTAGCATGGGGCTGAATGAGTGTTTGCTACAAGTATCACCAAATTATCATGCAAGAGAGGCCTTTGGACATGGGGGCACCTTGGTTTAGTTGTCTTTATTCTTTAAACTTAATTAACTGTTATGTACTGGGACTCTCTCTCATGGAAAGCACCGTACCAAAAGTTGGGGGATTGAGAAGACCGTAAAGAAAGACCAACGATGGAAATCACCTGTAGGTATTTACTCCCCTGATATCTTGCCACATCTTTAGTTCTACCAAACCCCAGTTTTGTTTGAGACAGCAAACTACTCAGTCTCAGGAGATGAAGCTCAGTTGGTAACAGGCCAATTGTGTCCTTCCATTCTGCCAGGCGCTCACTTTTTCAGCTGCCTTTGCAGCTTGAGGCCATGTGACCCAGTCTGGCCAATAGGATTTCTGGGCAAACATTCATGACCATGTAATAGTGCTATAGATAGAGGTCCCCAAGAGACCAAAGCTCCTTCTCATTCCCAAGGACTAATCAGCCACCTTGTCTTTTAAAAGCTAACATTTGCAACAATCACCCCCGAATTCTAGACCTGAAATCAAAAGACACTCTGAGAGGCACAGTTCCAAGACTCATGGAAAATCACTTAACTTTACTGAGCCTCCACTTAATTTTTGGTAAAATTGGAGCAATAATACTGAATCTTCAAAGGTTGATTTTGTGGGATGGATGGGCCATTGCATGTGGAAATACATGTACAAACTCTAAAAGTATTTTCCAAAAATGTCATTCTTGATAATAATACATTGGTGCTATTCCCTTGACTATTCAATGTAATTGCTATTACAATTGTTTTATATAGTTTTATCAGTTAATTTTATTTTCCTTATGCTTATGACTATAAAGTTATGAAATGCTACCAAACTCTAAAGTTTTCTAATAACTTCAAAAAAATATTTTGAGTCTTTATTATGATACTTATGAAGTAAAGGTGACTATGCATAATAATCCTTTTTATAGATTTTTATCAGCTTTATTATTTTTTGTATTAAGCTATTTATATGATGTGATATCTTCAGTGGAAATAAGCTGAATGAAGAAACCATATTTTTAAGGACTAAAATGATTCTTATTAAATTTTTGAAAAATATATCCTTCTGATTCAAGAATTTTATATGTATGTATTATGTGTTAACAAGATCAACCTGGCTACTAGTGGGCTTTAGATGAAATTTGACCAAAGGGGTTGCCACAAATTTGCAAGTTATCCCAGTAAATGTGTTGGTTGTAAGGATCTCTGGAGTTTTTTCTAATTTATTTTGATATTCTTTTCTTCATCTTTTTTTGGTTTTTTTGAACCTACTGCCCTCCGGTATATGGGGCCAGTGCTCTACTCCTTGAACCACAGGTGCCACCCTTTTTCTTCATCTTTTTAAACAAAATTAAGGAACTAATATATGGTCAATCAATTATGTGCTTTGATTAGTTGAACACACACTAGTTTCTGAGTTGAGTAGAGAGATTTGCCATTCATGAGGCAATAAATATCACTGAAATGCCTACCTCATGGGCACTGGATGAACACCAACCACAAGAAAGAGCTCACAGAAACTTGGGAGATACAACATCTTGATGGGAAGGCAGATCTAGGAGTCAGTACAAGTATGAATCTACCAAGGCTGGGTGCAGGGTGTGATAGAGCATGCTCAGAAACTCCAATACCTCACAGCTTTCACTATCCTAAATTATCTGGCATAGGAAATAAGGCCTCCAATTATATCAGAGTCTGAAGATACCACCCAGGCCCTTGGAGGCCCTGTACTCGTACTCAACCCTCTTTCCCCAGAAAGTGAGATGTTCTTTTCATCCCTTCCGACTGAAGTATCATCTTTCTTCTTCTCACGTTCCTTATTTTTCTGTTTTAACATACCCAGCTTGGTAGAAGTAGAGCCTGCCACCAGGTGTGTGGAGTCAGGAGGGAAGGGGATGGACCTATAGCTGGAGGCCACCATCTTGGTCCTCTCCCCCTCCTTCTGCATCCTTTCTGAGCCAGAGAGCCTCCCCCTGCCCCCGGATTGTTCTCAAGTGTTCTCTCTTCCTTAACATCTCTCACAGCTTTTCCAAAGTTATTTATGTGTGACTAAGACCCCAATTTCCCATATTTTACTCAAAGTTCAAAGGGTGACTCATTTGTGTATTTTAGACCAAGCTGCTTTGCAACCTAAGGTTTGCAGAGAATACTTTTGTGTGTGTGTGCATGATAATATGTGTGGAGGAAGCCACAATATCCTAAAGGTGTGGCTGGGAATTATCACATAAATTGGGAAGATTGGGGCCGCCACACAAGCTCTATAGTCTCCTTATAGGGGTCCCTCTCAGAGTGTTATTCACCATCAGAAAGAAAAGGGACTAGGGAGATATAGAAGTACCAGGGCCGTGGGCCTCTTTGGGCCCTTGCTTGGCTCCCAGCAAAGAAAGATCCTGCAGTAATCTGTCACCATATGACACGGAGACCTGCACAGATATTTGATGAGCCCACAGATGAGTAGGAAAGCTGTGGCAGCATAATTAAAAATATACAGAACAGGGATGAGGAAGGGTGGGTCTGGGGGGTGTGGATAGTTTACAAAGCCTAAAACAGATGAAAACAATTTGGAAAAGTTCACAAATGATTTGAGCTAAGGTATTATGTCTTCCTTTGCAATAGCTAGACATTTAGGGGCCAGAGAATAAGGAAAAATCCCATCATGACATTTTCCTTTTTGTTTTAATTTTTTCAGGTGTGTGAGGGGTGGGAGAGAAATGATTGACTTCATTCATTTAATTTCCAGACCTTTTTTTTTTTTTAGTATTAGGATTAAATGATAGTCCACCCACAAACCTGACAAGTTAAGGGAAGAAGCAATGTTTATTGTGCCAGGTACTGTGTGAATCAATAATCATAATCTTTTTTAAACATCTCTAATTATTTTCCATATTCATTCTTCATGTTGTATTATTACACCTTTATAAGGTACTTCAATTATTTGTGAAAAGAGGGCAAAATTTTTAAAAAAGCAAATAATAAATGAATGTAAGGTATTAAGAGATTCTTGAAAAAGCTCTTAAAGAGATCTTCTTTCCATTTTCTAGAAGAAGAAAGCAATGCTCAAAGAAGAGACTTGAGCTATTGGCAGCTCGGGGTGGAATTGGGTGTCGGTCTGATGCCGGCTTACAGGGCTGTCCGTTCAGTCAGCAGCGCCCTGTATGCACAGGGGAAGTTTCCCTTTCCCCAGGATCCATGGCAACTCTGCCCTTCACTGCTATGTGGCATTTCCCGACTGGCTCACCCACCATAGGTTAAAAAAAATAAACTACAACTCAGAAGCAGATTAAACTCTGACTGCTCCAGAAGAACAATCCCTACATAAAAAGATTTTCCCAAACAGTGTGTAATGGTGTCTTTTTCCACTTGTATTATGCATTCAACAGATATTTATTGAGTGGCTAATATCTGAAAGATTAGCACATCTAAGAGTTAATTAAAACTACCAATTAGAAATTGTAAGAATTGCTTGATCAATTTTTAATGGCTAAGACATTTGATTTCATATATGGCAGGGGGTATTGCCCAAACAAATCAGTCAAATTCACTTTCCTAATTCTCATTGCCATGATCTGACCATTACCTTAAACCTGGTTATTATTCTGTATCCTTGGTTAGCCTTAAAAATTTATGTATAACCATTAGCAATTAATAGAAAATATTTCCTTTTTTCTGGTACAGTTTACTGTTACCTAAAGAGGAAAAGATAGACATGCTGCAAGATTGTACTTTTAGGCCTGGTTCAACCATCAACCAGAATACTTCCTTTAATTCAGGTATTATCTCTTTTTGATCCTCTGGACTGTCATCTTTAAAAGGGGATGATGATGATGATGACGATGACGATGATGATACCTCTCTCAATTGTTTTGAGGACTTGCTAAGATCCTAGAGTTCAAATCCTTAACACAATGCTGGGCTCTCTATAAATTAGGCAGAAGCAAATCCAGATTTGTTGCATTGATTAAATGAACTGACAAATGTAAGAAAAATGCAATGCATATTGAAAATTGCTGTATATATTTACTTTTTATCATAGCCATTTCTTCCTGTCTATGCAGGAAGTTAGTTATCTATCTCCCATCTCATTGCAGAAATAATTTAATGTGATCTATTTAATATTGTTATCGTGTTTTATGATTCATTTTCTAGTCAACCTTATTCAGACACATTATTTTCTGGAAATAATAATTATAGTGATTTCAATATAAAATACAGTATACGTGTATTGTTGGTTTCCTTCTAAGAAGCTGTCATCTACTTGTAGGTTTAATTGCTGCCACTGACGGAAATTTACAAGCCTGCAAAAATGTAAGGTGAAATCTCTATGCATTCACTGCCTCATACTTCAAAGGATTTAGAATGCGAGAAAGTCTACATTTAAACAACAAATCATCAGGAGTTAATATACTACCTTTGCACCAAAACTTCCATCATGTCCCTTGATGTAACAGTTCTATGTTCGAGGTAGACTTTTCATATTAAATTCTGCTCAGACTGGATCTATGGAGCAAGGATTCCTGTGCCCACTGCTATGAAGTTTCTAAGAAAATGTTGAATTGTAGTTCTGAAAGGGATCTTATGTATAATCGGGTCTCATTTCATCATCAAAGCAAGACATGCCTTTTATCACATTCTTTAAAGGAGACTGTCCAGACTCTGCTTGACTGCTCATAGTGACAAGGAACTCATTACCTAATGAGGCTGGCCAGTCCATTGTAGTGGCAACTCTCACTGTTAGAGAATGTTCAACTGTGACAGAGTATGACTTTGCAGTCAGAAGATCTGTGTGGTATCTGGTCTTAGTACTTAACTGGCCATGGGAAGTTGGGCAAGTAATTTTCCCGCATTGGGTCCCAGCTCCCTCAGTTGGGATTGGAGAGAGGAAATACAAAGGATGCTGAACGTAAAGTGCCACACAGCTTAGCAGGAACCGGAGGAGACATTGCATGCCCTCTCCTGATTTCACCTTCCTTTGAGTTGATATCTTACTAGTTGCCAGCATTTGTTTTGGAAACATTCTCAGAAAATAATACTAATCATATATTTAAAAAAAAAAAAAAAAAAAAAAGAAACCAAACTTGAGTTCTGCCTACTTCTTTGGCCAAAACCACGTGGGCACTGAAAATCTACTGCTCCATCCAGATGGGACTTGTGCTTTGCATATTGTCCCAGGCCCAACCAGTCAGTTTGCTCTTTCTTTCTTACCTTACCTGACTTCTGTGGGTATTGAGGTTTGTGACCTTCATTTTGATGTGTAAGACAGATGTAAGTCCTTCTACATCACTTCTCCAGACTTCACATTAGACCTGCCACCCCCAGCCAGCCACACAGTAGCCTGACTTTGCAAAATCATGGTGGAAGGCCACTGGGGACAGTCAGAGCCACTCAGAGTGTGCGTGCTCTGGATGCTGCTCAGGACCCCTGCCCATCCTCTTCTCCAGGAGCAGCCCCTCTGATGCCCAAGTGGAATTAGCCCAACACACTCCCAGGGCTTATCAGACCCTTGCTGTAGAAGCTGGCTGACTAAGTGTTATTGATTCATACTGAAATTTACACTTGCCTCCTCACTTCTGTCCACCAAACACCGTGGGACATTCCACCCTCTGTTCTCAAGCAAGAAGATGGTGGTGCTGAGTGTCACTTGTGAGCCCAGGGGAGTTGCAGAGAGTGTTTTGTGCAGTGTGGGAGACATCTGCCCACTCCAGTACTTTATGAGAGAGTCAATCCATGGGGTCAGTCACAGCTGGAGTCTATAGGGAAGGGCCAGTCCAGAATCCAGGGATCTTGCTAACTCTCCTTCCACTGGGAGCCCTTGGATATTCTCAAGGAAAAAGGGTGCATGGTGGGTTTTTTGGCTGTTCACCCTCAATTGTCATACACACAGTCTCCTGGAGTGAATCCTTGAAGGGTGATTGACCAAACTTAAGGTGGAAGTTGAGCTTGTGATTCTTGGTGGGAACCCTGGCTTCATAACCCATGGAAAGGGTGACCTCTGAGCCTCCAGGGGAATTCTAGACTGCTGTGTGGAAGCCTTTGGGCCATGCTTTCAGTTTTCCATCCTCTCTTCTTTCATTCAACACTGATTAGGCCCTACTACGCCTCAGCTTCTTTTGGAGTCTTAAAGTTACAATACTGAGCAGACTAGAGAAAGATCTCTGTCCTTGGAAAATTTATGTTTCAATGAAGAGGGAGGTAATAAACAACACCTCTCTCTTTTTCCAGAATAAAATGATATGTCATAGAGTTCAAATATGACAAGGACTAAAAAAATAGTGTTGAACAAGGAAGATTATGACACATTGGATGGTGTCAGGGAGTTATCCAAGAAAGATGTAAAGAAACCATCAATTGGTGGTGGTTTAGGTGGTGTCCAAGCTACAGCCCTTGGGCTGAATGTGGCTAATTTGAGGACTCTTTTGCCTATCTGTGGTGTCAGATATTGTGGAAAGTATGCATGGACCTTTTCTTTTGCTCATCAGCTTTTGTTGGTGTTTGAGTATTTACTGTGTGGCCCAAGACAATTCTTACTCTTGCGATGTGCAGCAGAAAAGAAAAAAGGTTGGACATGCCTGGTTTAGGGTGTGGGCCGTGATAGCACAGTCTTGGCACTAGCATTTGTTGGTCTTACGACCATGAACGAAATAACTCTCTGTTTCTTCAACTGCAAAAGGAAGGTAATAGCTATGCCTTCCTCACTGAGTTGCAGGGGGACTGAATTGAGAAAGGTTCCAGGCTTATACTTCAGGCTCAGTAAATGTCTTAACTCATTATTTTTAACATCACCATGTTGCAGTTGAAGAGATTAAGATCCAGAGAAGAAGCACGACTTCCCCAATGGACAGGAGAGGCAGCTACAAGTACAGATGAGGCTACCTCACATAAAATCATATACTACAATGCTTACATCTGCAAATGTCCTGTCCTCTGAACGCTGTTGGTAGGAGGAGGCCCTTTCTGCCTGACCAGATACCTTGGTGGCATGTCTAGGAGTCACTTGTCTCAGGTACAAGGTAGAACCTAGATGAATGACATTTGATCAGTTGGTTGGGTCAGCTATGGCCCTAGCACATGGCATAGTAATCTTTCCTCCTATGACTGGCTTTGCTGAGGAGGGAGGACAGCTGCCAGCTGATTAGCATTCGCATGCCTTTATATATAATTGATGACACATTAAGTCATCCACCTGAGTTCTCTTCCCCAGACCACATGGTCCCAGAGCGCTGAGCTCCCAGAGGGCTCCCTATTCAAGCCTTTTACCTTATCTGTCACTTCTAGACTCTTCTCCTTTCTCATCCCCCCTAGAAGGTCATGTAAAAGGCAATGGGCAATGGGCTGCTACAGGAGAGAAGAGAAGAAAGACAGAAAAAGACAGAGAATGGCTCTCATCTGTGGATGAGACTGTTGGGAGAGAGTGAATCTAAAGACATGGCTATGCAGTCAGCCGTTTGGTTATGATTACAGCTGCCTTCATATCCCTCTGGCATTAGCATTGGCTGGATGCTAATATCTCTATAGACGTGAGGAAAGATGGCCAGTTCACTCCTTGTCATGCTTTATTCACTCATCCACCCAACTCATTGAGTACCTCCTATGCTCTGGGCTCTGCCACTACTCCCAGGAGACAGAGGTGAATAGAACAGGCAGGATAGAGGCAATCACAGGGTACTATAACACAGAAATGGACCATATGCTTTGACCATGAGGAAGATTGTATAGAGGAGGTAATACATGAGCTGACACTGAATGGATGAGAAAGAGCTTTAAAGAAAACAAGGAACACAACACAGGAGCAACCACATGGGCCAAGATGCCAAGGTGAGCAGCAGTGAGGCTCACGTGTGAGGGCTGGACTAGACTGTGTGAAGGAAGACAGTGATGAGGACCCAGAGAATGAAGGGCTTTGAAGGGAATGGTTAACTTGAGTTCTATTATAAAGCCAACAGGGAGCCACTGAGGGTTTTTAAGGAGGGGAGAGAGAGGTAGGTTTTATATTTTGCAGTAATGCTCTGGCTACCATGTGTTTGATGGAACAGAAAGGAGGAAAGGCAAGGAAGGGCAATCTGATGGAATACTTACACAAAGCCCACGGAAAAACACAATGGTGACCTGAATGGAAGCAAGGGCAGTTTGGACGGAGCAGGAAGGTTTGAGGATGGGGACATTTTATGATGGTCTCTACAGAGACTACATGCATCAGCCAGCTTAGTCTATGCTAGAGTGACAAACAACCCCCAACTTTCTGTGGTTCCTAGAAATACAGGTTTATTTGTTACCCATGTAATGTCAACCACAGGAATCATAGGAATTCAATGTCTTTTCAGTGGGCCCTCTTTATCTGCAGATGCTGGTCTTGTAGAAGTGGGAAAAAGAAGAGAGCAGAACCATAGGAATATTCTAGCACATTCTGTTCACAAGCAGCACCTACCACCTCCACGTGCAAATGGCCAAGGAACATGGCCAAGGTTGACATTACTGTGATGGGAAGTATTATACGTGTGCAAAGCCACTCTCTTAGTAGGGAAAGAAAAGGTCTTCACAATCATATGGTCTACCACTGTCTGCCTCTTTGGGCACAAACATTCCCTGTCCACCTTTACTCACATAAAAGATAGTCACTCCTTTCTAAAGGGGACATTAGCAAAATCTCATCCAAACCCTGTGTTAGACTCAAAATCCAGGATCTCACACTTGCCAATCTGTCAAATCTGGAGCACTTTCTCATGTCTGGTCTCATGAAATAAAAATATGAGCGAGTTGTGATCTCATTGCCACAACCCCACACAAAGGTATTGGGGGAGGTGATAGAATTGCAGCCCAGCTCCTATTTGAGAAGGTGAGAGTGAACAGCACTTGGCACCCACTGGTCCTTAGCAATTCTGAAACCCTCTGGACAGATATAATGCTATTTCTCTCCCTCGAGGTGGAATTGCCTTTGGCTAGGTCAGAGTTGTTCTTCATGGGCACATCCCCCAGCCCTTGGTCCTTCAAGGCTCCTGGAGGCCAAGGCATGGGTTTCAGAGGTGGAGTCAGGGGTTGAATGGAGAATTCAATTTTTGCTGTATTTCAGTGCAGAATACTCTTAACTACTTTGGAGCATTTATGTGAGTGTGGTGGTGGTGGTGGTGATGGTGGTGTGTGTGTGTCTACATGTGTATGAGAAGCCCTTCCTCCCTACATTACCCTGACAGTTTGGTTTTTTTTTTTTTTTTTTATGATTCTAAAACTTCTTTTGGGCATTGGCATGGTTTTCAATTTCCCAATAGCATTGCAAGTGGGTACCGAGGTACACGGTAGGTGCTGGGAAGTGATCTAAGTTCAAGAGCTACTCTTGCAATACTCTGGGCCAGGTTTTCACCCTTTGGAGGTTTTCTTCTGTGCTGTTAAGCCAACAGTCACAGCTCTCCTCTGTTGGGTGGCATTTCCCACAGCTAGATTTCTACACCAAAAAGGGTAGAGTTCTGACAATTTCCATCACCCCTATGGGTATATGCAAATAGCAGTGATCAAACAATCGTTCAGTGACCTTTTGAGGGTCTGGGTGGGAAGTTCAGTTACAACTTTAAACAACAAAAGCTTATTCCACCTGTTTCTAAAAAGTAAAAGTACATTTCAGGGCCATGTAGACATGTTTCCTCGTTAAAGTTTTAATTTGTTCATTTCATCTTCTTTTACCAAAAAGAGAACATTTCTCGATGTCATAGAGACATGGTGGTAACTCACAAACATTCCACTTGCTCTACCACATATCAAGGCTCCCCTGAGTTTAGGGAGGGCTAAAGGGTTACTTCCGGACATAGAACTTTGGGCAGAAATGATATTTGACAGATCTAGAAAGAATCTAAAGATTCTTTCTGCAATCCCCCAGTATGTCTATCTTCCCCAAGGCAGATGAGCACATGCTACGTTCAGATGAAGCAGCTTCAAGAGGGTGAAGGCTCTGAAAGCCGAGATCCCTGGTTGAAATTCCATACTTAGCTGCATGGGACCTACAGCTTGAGTAAGACATCAACTGTCTATATGTTAAGCTGCCAAGCTCTGGAAGTGTTTGTTACTGAAGCCTAGCCGAGACCTTTCTGACTAATATGTTGAGCTCCGACCGAAATCTTTCCTTTATCCTCTCTAAAGGAGAATCTGATCAGCAATCTTTCAGATCAGCACATTATAGATCACCTTGAAATGCCCCAGGAGCATTAGGAGAAAGGACTATTCTGGGAAAGGAATCTACTGGTCTCAATTATAGCACTTAGGAGAAGGATCAGAACGTGATCAGGGCTCAGGCTCCTGTCCTGGCATTGTAATTAAAATGAGCACTTTTTTGGTATCTAACAGACCCAGTCACTCAACATTCAAAATCATGCAAACGGTTTCACCATCAACTACAGTGTCCCAATTAAAATTAAACGATTTGTGCTACATGCATATTTATACAGTCATCCCCTCTGACTGGATGTAGTCATGTGTGTAGACATCGAAGTAAATCATGTATTGTCTGAGCAGAACCCACGCTGGTGGGGGACAGGCTGGTGGCTGAAGCTGGGGAGAGTGTCTCCATTAGGCAGGCAGTTAATTTAAAGTTAAAAAAAATGGATTTTCAACAGCCGATACATGGCAGACTTAATAACCTGACATTTTCTCTCTCTCTCTCTCTCTCTCTTCCTAGCTAGTCCGTTCAACTTTGACTGGACCTGTTGCGGGATGATATGATTACCATTGTGCACACCCTCTGGCATTATTTAAAAAGGCAAATCCCTAATCCCTGCTTAATTTTATGAACTGTCAAAATGATTCTAAATATCTGCTCTGTTTGCATTTTCACCTCGGGACAGAAGTCCAGAGGTACAGATTGGGTGTACAGCAGTGGACTTGAGGCAATTTTCATCTCTTTATGCCTGTAGCGTGAGAGGCTGAATTTGTAATAATCACCAGATTATCTCTAAAGATCGCTCTGTTGTACCTGCAAAATGGTTCTGCAGAAAAACGCAAAAGATACGAGGGAAGTAATTGATGAGAGGCAGGAGATGATTGCTTTCCCTAATCCCTGATGGAAAACACACACACACATACACACACACACACACACGCACGCAGGCACACACACCCCAAGACAAATGTGGTAATTTCTGTTAAATGCTGTTTGGAATTTGGAGCATCAGAAACCTGCTTGTGAGCCAAAGATGGCCTCCTGTCCCCCTGCGGGCAGTGCATGATGCTGGGCCCAAGGGTTGGGGATCATTCTCAAAATAGATCCAAAAGGAGAGGCAGGACCCCAACCCAGCAGAAGATCAGAGAGGGTGGCCCTTGGGGACACGTGGAGTCAGGCAGTTCAGGCCATGTCCTTGGTGCAGCACTCAGGCCATGCTCTGCTTGTTTCTCTTTGCTTTTCTCTCTCCCTGCTGGAAACAGGCAGCCTGGGGACATAGGAGAAAGGTCAGGGTTGGATCCCAGTGTGACTGGAGATGACTGTGGGACTTAGGGCAAATGTCATTCATCCTTATTCTGGCCTCTATTTCTGCACTTGAAAAATGAGGGTGGAAGGCTGGTTCTAGGAACAAATCCTACCAACAGTCACAGACACAAAACAGAAGAACTGAGCCCTTTCTGCTGGGACCAAGATTCAGAGCTTTACATCTCTACTTCTTTTCTTTTTCTTTCTTTTTTTTTAGATAAAGTCTCACCCTGGGGTTGAGTGGCTTAGCTTACATCAACTTCAAGCTTACAACAACTTCAAACTCTCGAACTCAAGCGATCCTCAGGCCTCAGCCTCCTGAGTAGCCAGGACTATAGATGCCTGTTATAATGTCTGGCTAGTTTTTCTGTTTTTAGTAAAGATGGGGTCTCGCTCTTGTTCAGGCTGATCTCAAACTCTTGAGCTCAAGGGATCCACCCAGGTCTCAGCCTCCCATCCCTATTTCTTCTAATCCCCCTTATCCCATGAGGTTTGCGATGGGAAACTGTAGGTTTAGAACTGCCCTGGCTTCTACATGACCAGTCTCTAAACTTAGGGAAAGGGGAGGAGTTTAGGTAAAACTATAGGCAAGGAAAGATGGTATATCTGGGGAGATCCATCTTCCCCACCCAAAAAGAAAAATAAACCCTGTGCTTTCAAGGTGCGCAATCAATCAATCACACAGGTAAAAGAACATTATAAAACTTCCCTCACCTCAAAGGTCTAGGGATGGAAGGCTAGATAATATTCTGGAAAATTGAAGGTTAATTAGAAATCTGGCTTCCCCTTTTAGCTGACTGGTAAAAGGGGACCAGAATGTAAACTTAATGCTGCCCTTGACCTTGAGGACATTGGTAACAGTGTTTGAAAATCAATTATTCTTTTTTAAGATTGATAGAGAAGGGAAAGTTGGATTATAATAGACTCAGACTTCAGTTTATGTACTTGTAAAAAGCGACAAAAAATTCTAGACCAAGCTTATCTTTTTGTACTGAATTCCTAACGGAAAAAAGGAAGAAAAAAAGCTCTATTTCTGGTTTTGTTGAGCTAAATAGGCAAACCTAATCCCACTTCTCATGTTTCCTTGGAGTTGTGGGCAGAAGATGGGGGTTGCTGGAGTTACAAATCAGAGGTCTTCTGAAGGAACTGGTCAGTCTGTGATCGAGATGAAATATAGGATGTCACCTTCTGGTTTGCTTGTTTTAAATCCGTGAAATTCTCTTAAGATAATCTTAAGTAGTGACTTTGAGATAGTGAAATCCTTTACCGTAAGGGGAAATTGACCCCAAATCATCAGACATTGGGAGTTTTCTGAAAAAAACTGGTAAATAAATTTTCTTATGCCTTTTAAAAAAATATTCTGCAATTCCTTAATTACTAAGCTAAACCTCTCGTTATGATGTACTTTCAGAGAAAGGAAAACCATGTATCACTTCAACTTCACAGCAAATGCCTAGCCACCACTTTAAATGCTAGACAATACTGAATGGCGATTTCTTCCAGTTGCTTTAAAACATTACGATTTATAACGTGCTTTTAATACATTATACATCACACCAACAGTGTGGCTTAATATTGTTTTATTGACTAATAAAATATCTTAAATAACATGAATAATATTTAATATTTAATTGTATTAATAATATTTAACAGTCCACACATATTAAAGTAATAAATGAAGAGGTTACTTCCATAAAGCAGATATGGTGTAGGTGCTTTGCATAATCATACTCCGTTCTTCACTGCAATTCCAAAGGGTTGGTTTTAGTCATAATGTGATAAATTAAGAAAATGGAACTCAGAGAGAGAAAGCAGTTGCTGGCACCAGTCACACACCTAGTGAATGACGGAGACAGAGCACAAATTCAAATCCTCAGATGACAATTACAAACAATTTTACAGGGCCTGATAGTAGCCAGTTTAAAAACTATGTGTCATTTACAAACCACACGACCCTCTCTTTATTAGTGCCATCGCCTGCAGAAAACTCCAATTGTTTTCTTTCATGTCTGAGTGCGTATTTGCCACAATGTAGACCCACATCTTATAGGAAACCCAGGAAGGCAAAATTAAAAATAGGTGAGTTGAACACGAGTTCTCATTAGAGAAAGCAAAATCCTTTCTTTTCAGAGAAGGTGTTTTGTACACCATCGCATGGGAAATGCGTGTGCAAATTTTGTGCTGCGGGGGACCTGAGTGAACATATGGGCCCATTAATCATGAAATATTGATTGCGGATTGAAACTATGAAACAGGTTCCATGACACATGGGTTTGTTTTTTGGTCCGGAGTGTTAAGTAAAATAACACAGGAGCCATGTTAACATTCATCTCCTACTCTCCTTTTGTTAGCAGGGTAGTGCTCACCCAATTCACATCTCCTCAGATTTATGAATTATTAATCAAAAGAGCTAAAAAGTCAATCCAATCCGGGTAGATACAGTAGTTCTTGTGGCTTCCTAACTTTTAAATAATGAATGGTTTCATCACTTTCCCTGTGGATGTCAAGCAAGGAGAATGTCTGGGATCAAAATCCCAATGGTAACAAAAGCAACGTCCTCAAAAAAAAGTAGTAATTTTTAATAATAGCAACTCCAACCTATTGTATCATCACCACCACTCTCCGGAGAGATCTTTTCAGAATGGGAAGGAGGGGTATCTTGGAAAAAGGGCTTTCTGGGATCAAATATTGCCAGAAAAAGTGATATAACATAAGGGAGATGAGAATCAATCCACACCAATATGTGATATTGTAAAACATGCATGCCTTTTTGTGTTCCCAGTTCTTCACAGGAAAACACATCCTTAATTATTTCTTATATTACAGGAATTCTCTGATGAACATCTCACGATTAGGAACTTGGAGAAAATAACAGGATAAAGGGCAGAAATAAATGGTGTGCTTCTATTGGCCGGGTCATTTCCAACACCAGGCCTCAGCACAGGGAGGCAGGTGTTTTATGGGTGATAATAGAACAGGTCAACTTAGAAATACAGTAGTGGGCTGAATCAGGGTGGGGATGTAGGAGGGAAATGTAGAGTGTAGTTAGAATTCAAGAGAAGAAGAAACAGTATTGCCAAGGACCTATATATGAGAGAGGATCAGTTGGTGGAGGTGCTCTGGAACCAAATCAAAACAAACCATTTTAGAACCCTCAACCGGGTTTCAGGCAAGTCTGCAGAGCTAGGCACGAGCACACAGGAAGATGAGAACCAGGGTTGGCTGAGACTTGGATCATTTGCTGAATGCTTGGTGTTCGATTCATTCTGTCTATCCTAATGCGTGCTAAACATTCTCATTCACTCGGAAAATTTCAATTCACTCTGACATTCCCATTCACATTGAAACTTCCAAGTACCTCCAAAAGTTGTGAGTCTCCAGTGTTAGAAATCGCTGGCTGGATTTGGATTCTATTATGTGTATTTGACTAAGTGACTGGGCTCTCCTGGGGGAAGACGTCTATATGAGGAGCAATGGAAAATGGGGGAAGCGGAGTGTGCCTTTAGTGAGAGCCGGACTTTTGCCCCAAATCCCACTGACAAGCCCTTTCCTAAAATGTGCTCAAACATGTGTAGATTAATAACACGTTCAAAGGCCTGTTGCTTTTTCCTTTCCCCTCAACGAGAGTTGCCATATAAAATACAAGTCACTCAGTTACATTTGAATTTCAGATAAGCAACATATTTTTCGAGTACAAGTGTGACCCAAATATTGTATGAGACATACCAAGAAAAGAATATTCATTGGTTTTCTGAAATTTTAATTTAACTGGGCATCTTGTATTTTTATTTGCAATTTTGTCCAGAACCCAAACTCAAATCCGAAGATATCACATTCCTCTAAAGATGTTTCAGATGGTCAAAATCTTTGTGAAAGTGCCATGTATATAAATAACTGGGGTTTAAGATTTATCTCCCACTGCATCTCCTTTCTTCAGGTACTTCTGAGTCTATACTACCCAGGAGGGTTTACAACTGAACCAGAACAAGCCCTTTTCCTGAAATAGCTTCTAGACTTCTGGGGGAGAAAGGCTGATATACACCCATTGGTCAAAATAAAATGCCTTAATAGAAATTCTACCCATCCATCTACCCCATTTGCCATTGGTCCATCCATCCTCCATCTAAAATTTAGCTCAAGGAAGAGCAACTCACTGGTTCCACTCAAGGAGAAACCTCACATCACCATCTGGGTGTATCTTTAAAACAGATATCCCATTTTTTGGATGGTAAAACTGAGTCTTACAGAAGTTGGTGCTGCACAGCAATCTGGTCAGCAGCAGGTTTGGGTTACAAACCTCAGCCTCAGTGTGCACCCCATTTTGATGTATACCCAGAGACAGGAGCACCCACAGCCCCTCATCCCCCTGTGATCTGTCCCCCTTTTTCTCACAGAGCTTCTGCTCCCTCATGTGCCAACACTCACACATTTCTCTCTATTGACATGTGTGGCATGAGCCCTGTGACTCCTGTCACCTGTGCGGTGCTGGGGCTGCTCCTTCCCTTCCCCCACCTTCCTCACTCTGGGCCTCTGACCGCAGGGGCTGTGAGTCTGGCCTCTGAGCACTACTTTCTCAGCGGGGCACTTCCTCCCTGCATGCTGCTTTGGCAAGTTGTTTATCTCTCACAAGGATAGTAACAGAGATCTTATCTGGGAAACTCTATCTGTCTGGGCACAGATGTCTGCCTCCCTGGCAGCCCCTTCATCGCCCTGCTGTGTCTCCACTTCCAGAAGTCTTCATCCTCCCCGCCCCCCCCCCCCAGTCCTCTCCTACCATTTTGCAAATGATTAGTTGAAACAGCAGGGCAGAGCAGGCGACTGCACTGCCTCACTCCAGAGCTGGGCCCTTCCAGGTTCTGCAGCAACGATTAATATTTAGATACTGATTGCCACTGGGCTGGGAATTAGGAGGGGGCAAAAGGGGAGGGGTCTGGGACCTCAAATGGTAATCAGGACAGCAGCTTGCTGAAGGATGGCAAGGAAGAGAGAGATGGGACTCATCACATGACTGAGCAGGTGGCTTTGGGGCAGAGCCCCGGACCTCAGCCCAGCAAAACTTATTGCCATGCCAGAAGCATCCCCTGAGTCCAGAATTGCTCAGTGGCCACAGGTGGCTGCAGAACACCTGAGAGATGTGGAGAGGGGGATTGAGGAATGAATGGAATTTTTAGCTTTATTTATTTTAACTAATTGAAATTTAGAGTAAAGTAACCACATGTGACTAGTAGCTAGCAAATAGAAACACAGTTTTAGAACATGCTGCCAGACAGCCGGGTCCAAGCTGTGCCCTTCGGGCTGACAGACCAGCATCTTCTGAAGCCTGCCAATGATAAGAGCAGTCAGTGCCTTGTTTGCTCTTAATTCATTAGTTCAGTTCCCTTGTCTTCGAAGTGTGATTAATAATCCTTGCCTCACCATCCTCACCATGTGTCGGGAGAATCCAGTGACAGAATTGATAATCACAGCTCGCAGCCTTAACCTCAGCATTTGCCACTTTGGCAGGACACCGCTGTGTGATCTGTGTGTGCATTTGTCTCCCTGGAGCCCCTGCAACAATTGTTTAAGATATTTGCACATGTGCAGAGCTCAAAACAAATGCAAGGACCATTGCTGCTACTGGCCTTGTAGTGCCTATTACTGTTTTGTTTGTTTGTTTATTTGTTTTGTTTTATTTTATTTCATGAGAAAAGAGCCCCTGGGTGTCTGAAAAACCTGAGTCTCAATTCTGATCACAGATGACTACAGGCAGGTGACTTAACCTCTTGGATAAGACGTCTCACTGGTGAGACCAAATACAGACATCCATGACTTGGAGGCTGTCCGAAGAAGTGGCAGAAGGTCCTGTCTTTGAAGTGACAACCACTATGCCCAGGGTACCCACTAAAGGTCAGTCCTTACCCTCCCTCTTGGAAAACAACTGTTGATTTTGATGAAACATTTAGGACGGATGGCCTTTGAATGCCTTGACTAAGGGCTACTGGGAGCATTGCCAAGGCGAGTTCTGCAAGTGTGATTATAGTTCTTATTGAGAGCAAAGAGGACTTGACTTCCACTGTTTCCAAACCTCTGTCAAATGCCGTGACATTTCTAGACTTAAGTCACTCTTCTCCACTGGGTTTATTTACACACAGCAAAGCAAAGTTTCCGGCTTCTAAGGAAAGAGCCTTTTAAAATCATATTAAAAAGACCTCAAAAGGTTTCCTAGACATCAAACAGCCCTTAAAATAATATTTTGATGATTTGCTTGTAAATAAATCAGGAACATGTGGATTAAGTTTCAATCAAAATACCCATGGCTTTTTAAATCAGGGGATGGGACAAAGGACTTGGTGTGATGAACTCAGGGCTTCACTGAATTTGGAGCATTTGAGAAATACATGATGACGTGGTCAGGGCTCGGGTGGAGAGGGGTACACCCTGCCCTTTCTATAGACCAAAGGAAATTTTAGCTGGGAAGGGAGTTTTCGGCCTTCAAGAGATCTGATTTGCAATGATCTTCATACCCTCTTTATGAACAGCCACAAAGCACCTGAAGCCCTATATATATTCTCCAAAAGCAAGCGGGTAGCACCGAAGCCCACCTCCACCCACAGCACAGCAAAGGAAGTGAAACTTGGGCTGAGATTTGCTTCTTTCCAGCCCACAGGGAGGATAAGGTGGTCTGGTATTGGACCCCTTCAGCTGGTAGAGAGATTGAATTCATCCTCAGCGTGCTGTGGGGGGCACACCAGCTAAAGGACCTGCCCACATGGATCCAGAAGAGTCAGTACGTCATTTCACACACTCCAGGGTGCACATGGACACACAATACCACATTTACACACGTGGATAGGTATGCGTCCTCACACCTACACGCAAATGTGCCCAGAGGAGGGAGGAGATCTGGAAGGCTGTATCAACATGCTGCCAGAGCTCACCTACTCCATTTCCTTCTCATCTCGGCCTCTTCCTCCATTCTCTAAACGAATTTGAGCCAGCAGAGCCAGCAGGCTACAGTGGGCATGAGGGCATGCCCTCCTCTCCTTCTTCCTCCCTTCTCTCCCCTCCCCTGCCCTCTTAGCCCTCCCTCTTATCTTCCTCCTCCCGCTCCCTTCTTCTCCTGCCTTCCTCCCTGTCTTTCCCTCCACCTTTTTCCCTCCTTCCCTCCTCTCTTCTCTCACTCTCTTCTGTAATCGTCTCTTCCCACTCCACACAGAGCCCTCTGCTATGCACACCCAGGCTCTATAATGCATCTTGTTCAAATCAATCCCCAATGTCCTTGTCTACTCAGGGGAAGCTGAGCTTCCTGCTTATCCTCACTCCTGTCACTTGGCCCGGGCTGCCCCGCATGCAGACAGTTGATGAGTGCTGCGGTCCATGTGGCACGCCTGTGCACAGGAACCGTGGGTTCAAACAGGCCTGTGGCTGAGTCTGAGGCTCCCAGCAGTGAAGCTGAACAATTGGACTTTCTCAGTGAGGTGAAGCTCGTAGGCACACCGGTCTGCGGATGCCGAGCCCCTGAGCCTGAGCATGGCTCCAGGGGAAGGATAAGGGTTGGCCTGGATGACACCAGAATGGCCCCACCTGAGACCTTGCATGTTTCACTCACATGTCCCAGGGATGTTCTTGAAGACACAGAATTGCAAGACTTAAGACCTGAGTTGATATCCTGGCTCTTGCATCTATGAGGAAGTTGAATGTCTGTAAAATCAATTTTCCAATGACTTCTAAAGTCTTTCAAGGAATTATAGAAACTTGTAGCAGGAGGCTCACTATGTAGGCAAGGAAACCCATGTCTGAAATATAGGAACACACAGGTGCCAGCTGTCCTTATCATCACGTGTGGTGGGGATGGCAGCAATGGCCACAGAGGGCATCCGTGCTGCCCACTGAGTGGACTCTGTGTGAGTAGAAACTGTGACCACAGCAGGCTGCCTAGTGGGTCCTGGGATTGGCCCAGCCATCAGAAGCCGCGGAAGTGCCAGGAGGAAGGCATGAGAGCAAGGGTGGGGCCTGCTGCTGAGAGATTCCCTACTGAAGACAGCCCAGCCCAGTCCAGCACAGAGCACACACATGACGACAGGAGCAAGGAAAGAATCGTGGTCATGACTACACACTGAGTGTTTGCTGTCCCGGTCATCAGTGTGCTAAGTGCTTTGCCACCTGATTTTATTTTCCAGAAAATACTGTGTCCTGGGCAGGATCATCCCCATGTCACAGATGAGGAACCTGGGTTGCTGCTGGGTTTACTGACTCACAGAAGGACACGCAGATGGAGGTGGTAGACGCTGGCCACTAAGAACCAGGGTCTATACGACCATCAAGGAAGTTGCTTGTAGTTTAGAGTCCTATGAAATGAAATACATCTATGTGACTTCTTAGCTTTAAAGATCTATTCAAATATTGATAATATTCTTTCGAGATCTATTCATCTTACTAGCATTAATACTAAGGTACCATTATTACTAATTCCATTACTGCTAATACTGTTACCACTGATAATAATGGCAATAGCAAACCAGAGCTGTTCTAGTGCATTCTAGTCCCGCTTTTCTCAGGGATCTCTGCTGCAGGTGGGGGGCTGTGTGGGGACATATCACTGATTTGTCTTTAGTGCTATCATCACACAGATTGGGATGCTGAATCTCAAACCATGTTAGTTTTAGGTATGCCTGTATCCCAATTGTCAAATAAGACAAAGTATTCCCAATTTACTTTGCGGGTCCTTAGAATCCCTCTGAGAATGACCCATGGTTGGAGGCCCAGTCCCATCCTTGTATTCTACAAAAAAACCCACCCCAGGACAGCTTCCCTTCTCCCTCCTGGGCAGTTCTCATCAGCCTGGGAGGTCCTGCCTCCCATCACTGCATCCTACTTGGCCAGGCAGGAAAGGGAAAATTCCTAGCTCTGCTGTAGCAAAGCGTCATTGGACAGGTGGGGAGAGCTCTCCTACCCTTGGTTTTCTCATCTCCTCGTGGGTGTCTGTATTGCTGCCTTGGAAATTGGAAACACACCACAAGAAGGGTTGCTAGATAGTCCTTTCTCTAGCAGGGGGCCCGGGCTTGTTTGTTCCTCTGAGGCTGTGCTCACTGACGTCCACAGAAGACACTCAGGCAAGTATTCTCCAGTGTGGAGTACATTGGAGAGGGTCTGTCACCAGCCAGGCAGACGTGGTGTCACTCTGGGCTCTGCACACACTAAAGGGCAGAGAGGGCACCTGGCTCAGTATATCCTGCAGCTTCAGTTTCCTAATTTCTACAGAGAATAACATTTGCCTCAGAGGACAATGGTGAGAACTAATTGAGCAGCTACTACATGCTGCTCATGTAGACAGGAGTTGTTTTAAATAATGTTCATTCTATCTTATCCTTTTCATAATTGATGTTTCCACAATAGCTAGGGTGGGGGTGGGGAAGAGATGGGAGGGAAAGAGGTTGGTCTTCACATTCAGAGGCACTTTCCAGTTTGTGGAACCCTTTAAAACATATTGTCCTAGATGAAGTTTAGAACAACTTGGGGAGAGTATTATTATCACACCCATTTTACAGATGTGGAAACTAAGGCATTGCTCACTTAAATGACTTGCCAAGGTTGGCCAGCTGGCCTGCCAAAACCCCATGGAACCTTAGCAGCATTGTTGCTCACTGACTTCCCATATTTGGGGAAGGTCCAATTAGGGTCCATTGGGTTCAGAGTTATGGCCGCAGTCATTGAGAACAAGTCCTGCCCAGTTCGGGTTGTAATTAGACAAAGAAATGACTATGGGAGATAGGGGTTGACCAACGATCCCCTCCTTTTGCAGGCTGCTTTCTGGAGAGGAAAATAATCCGACAACCTTCTCCTCTGTGCCTTTCAGGATGAATTTCTTCCTCTCCCAGATTTGTCTTTCAATTCTGAGCTGAAGTTTCAAGCTGTGATCACTCCCCATAAGAGTAGAATTTGTAAGTTTCTGCTTCGGAGAGGCTGAGGCAGGCAAGGTAAAAGAAGAAGATTGCAACAGCCCCCACCACTCCACTGCCTACCTTTGGCTAATGGTCATCGTTCCCTCCTCATCACTGTTCAGACCTCTGTGCCCCTCACATGCCCTCTAATGCCCCTGCCTTGAGTGTAGCAGTCATGCCCACCCTGGTGTCTCCCACTCCCAATCTCTGGAGAGAGACTCTGTTGACTCAATGCACTTGAGCTTCAGATCCTCAAGGGGCTCAGAGGCTGACATTCAGCATTTTACCTGCTCCAATTCAGACCCTCTAAAGGACTCTGCCCAGCTTCTGCTGGTACTGGTTCAGCACTGGCCACAGATAAATCTGTCCTGCACCTGAAAGGCCTGAATCATCCCCACTCAGGCATTCTGACCTCCGACATTTTGTCCTGTACCTCTGCTCCCTCCCCCTACACAGCCTAGGCTCTTAGTGGTGGTTTGCCCTCTTAGGCTTCTCTAGTTCTGAAGCTCAGTACTTTGGACCTGGTATTGACTCCTGGTTCTGACGACCTAAAGCCAAAGGGAAAGTCTTCCTGCTTCCCACCCTCGCTCCTTTGGGGTTGGGAAGGCAGAGCCAGTCCTCCCCCCATCGCCATAGGGCATGGCCCCTGGCTTCCATCCACACTTGACTCTCCTCACCAGCTACATGCCCAGCGCCTGGCCCTGCTCCTCACATGTGACAGACTTCTCTTGAAACTGTAGTATATTCATCTGGAAAACAAGGCAGTTGAAGCACATGTGTGTAAGGACCCTCCTGCTTTAGTTACATCTTTTTAAACGCCTGAATATTTGAATGTATTTCTTTAAGGGACCTCAGAAAAGTTTCAGACCCAAGAATAATTTTTATTTTTATTTTTTTGCAGTTTTTGTTTGAGGCTGGGTTTGAACCCACCACCTTGGCATATGGGGCCGGCGCCCTACTCCTTTCAGCCACAGGAACCACCCCAAGAATAATTTTCCACACCCATCGTGTGGGATCTCTAAGAATTCATCCTTAAATAGCTTTCAAAGATCCAATAGACGACCTGAAAAAGATAGGGCATTCTCATCTGTCCCTGTGTGCTCTCGGGAGGGCGAGTACAGTGGTGGCTGCTGTAATATAATCCCCCAAAGAGAAGGCAAGAACTGGAATGATGAGCTAAATTTGGGGAAATGGTACCTGAGTAGAGCGTAAATGGATGTTTTTTCCATGAACAAAATTTCTATAGCCTAAGACATTTAGGCTATAGCAGGGAGGGGAGACACCAGGGAGCCCTGATTTCTGTCTTCAAAAAGGAGAAGGCTAGAGATCACAGCCTTCAGTTATAAAACAGGCTGTTGGGAACAAAAGGAACCAGATTTGATTCTGAGGTCGCGGCTAGGGGCAAGGGTCGCGGTGGGCATTGCTGTGAGCCGGCATCCTTAGTAAGGGACAGGTATAGCCTGCCGCCCTCCCCTCACTGGCCAGGGGTCCCTGGAAGAGCTGGTCTGCCAGGCCCTAAAGAGCAGGAGCGACCAAGGCATGCCTCCCATGCCTTCTCTCCCAGGCATGCATGTGAAGGAGATACGCCATGATACACAGGTAATCACTTGCATACACAGTACACACCGGTGCAGAGGTAACCACGTGCATAAACAGCACACATGTGGACAGGTGCATAAGTGTACATAGTAATATAGACGTAAACATGTGCATACATAGTACACAACGGTACACATGTAAACACGGTGCCTGAATAGTACATAGCAGCGCATGTAGTCACACGCATGAACAGGACATAGGAGTAAATAGGTAAACGTGTGTATGCACAGTACAAGACAGCACCCGGGTACACACACGCAGCACACAATAGCACAGAGACACACACAGACACACAGTGCACATACTCCCAGGGAAGCATGTGCATGCTTGGTACGACATGCCCAGATCTGCCATAATTTTTGTCCCTCCAAAACACATGTTGAAACTTTCTCCCCAGTATGATAGTGTTAGGAGGTATAGCCTAATGGGAGGTGTGCGGGTCCCGGGCTCTGGCCTTGTGAATAGATTCATGCCCCTGTATAAAGGGCTTGCAGGAGTCGCTTTGCTCCCTGTCTCCTACTCTTCTGGCATGTGAGGACACAGCATCCCTCCCCTCTGAGGATGCAGTGACAAGGCCCCACCTTGGAAGGAGAGACCAGGCCCTCAGCAGACACTAAAACCTGCAGATGCCTTTTGATCTTGGACTTCTCAGCCTCCAGAAATGGGAGAAATTAATTTATGTACTTTATAAATGACCCAGAGTGTGGTATTCTGTTTTATAGAAGCCCCAGATGGATGAAGACAACAGGGAAACGCATAGACAAACAGAACCTAATAGTACAAACAGTGGGCGGGTGGTACCGAGGCCAACGTGTGCAGGAATGGTGTGTGATCACACCCAGTCAGCCACACAGCGTGGCCAGGTCTCTCACACAGCAGCAGGGCTATGGAGGGATGGAGATGGCAGGATGGACAGCACAGAGGCATGTAGGTCAGGCTCACATGACCAAAGGAGAGGTGGTCAGGGAAGGTGTCCCTGAAAAGGCAGCACCTGACTTGAGGCTAGAGTGCAGAGGTGAGCAGTTGTGAAAGGGTCCCTTTCCCAGGCAGGGAGCAGCATGTTTACCATCACTCAGGCAGGGCACTGCCCCGGGCACTATGGTCAGTGTGCCTGGAAGTCACTGTGCTTATGGAGGTGATGAAGGATGGTGTTAGGAAGATAAAACCTGCCGACACATGCAGCCCCTGGAGCGTGGATTGCATGGGCTGCCTGTGAGGTGGTGAGGTGGTAAGCCTCCCATCACTGGGGGGTGTCAAGTGGGGTTGGATGGCCACAGGTCAGAGATGCCCAAAAGGAATATGAAGGTTGCACAGGGGAGACTGAAGAGGAAGTTCAAGTGGAACACTCCAAAGCTCCGTCAATCTTTGACATCAGACACTTTCCTGGGCCTGGAGATATCTCAAGTCCCATCTCCTGGCAGATCTGATCTAGACATAGTTTGCCAGTTTTGAAAAGCAGCTCCTGCAAGGCGGGGTGGCAGAGCAAATGCCATGGGGAAGGGGCTGGAGCCTTGGCATGGTGAATATGGAGAACGTGGATGGACCCAGAGGAGCACAGAAGCCCACGCTTTCCCCTCCACTGACTACCTAAAACCATGAATAAGTAAATAAATGTAGACAAAGGTCTAACCCGCCATTATGCCCACTGATGATACGGTGTTACATGTGGATATGGTTTGAGAGAGAGACCGTCCCCTTGGTGTATCATAAAGCCCTCTCTACTAGGCTAGAACCTGGGTAAGATGCTGCTGTCAAAGCTGCCGCCTGACTATTCTCCTGATGTCATATTACAATGACAGGAGCTCCTGATACATCAATTTAATCTCGGTTCAAAAACTCTCTTAGTTCTGCCCCAGTGAAATCAAATGGACTTTTATCATTTTTCTACACAACATGTTTGGTTTTCTAAAGGAAAAAAATGCAGAATGTGCTTGAAAGTGTGATCATATTGGGAGAAGGGAAGTCTTCGTAGTCAGGTGCATTGGAGAGTTCCCAAAGAAACCTCTGCTCCCTAGAACGGGGTCACTGTGTTGGGCGCCCATCTGACACTGGGGGAGGAAAGAGACACGTGTGCTGGGCAGGGTCACCCGAGCTGCGTTCCCAGACTCCGGCGTGTTTGCTCCCTGCTGTGGAATCATCTGTGTCTACACGCTGCGTTTGCTGTCCACTGTCTTTCCTTGACCAGGGCATAATCTCTACAAGCTTCAGTTTCCACTTTTGAGTAGTAGAATAGAGACAAGGGCACTTGCCCCCTTCAAAGAGAGGACCGAGGAATCCAAGAAGACCACGCTGGACTCAGTGGTCCTGGAGGCCTCGCAGTATCTGACTCCTGAATTCTCTGTCTTGGCTTCTGAGATCCCACCAGATCCACTCACCCCTGTGGGACACTCCTGATTCTCCTCTGGTTCTAGAAAGGTAGTCTAATTTAATGCTCACAATTTACATTGTACTGTCAAGAGACTTCGGGCTTGGATGTTTAAGAAACTTCCCAAGACCTATCAAGGGGAGGATCTCTGTTTCAAACCCATACTTGCCTGATACCAGTGACCAGACTTCTCCCTGTTTACCATCATCACCTCTAAGGACCGTCTGTAGAGCATCTGAGAGTGAGTTGCTGGGTCCTGGCCTGGCCTCCTAGAATCTACCTGTCCCTGTCTGGAGAGCACCCCAGTCCCCACTGGCCTGTCTGACAAGGATTTCTCTCCATCTGGTGAGACTGGGGAGCCTCTGGTCCTGTTTCCATTTGCCCTCTTGTTTCCCACACTCTGAGGTCTCCTGGGATGGAGGGCTTAGGCAATAACCACGCTAATGACAAAGTGCTAACTGAAGACCTCAGTCACCTCTTGGTTTTCTCCTTCCCATGGCCATGGTGTAATGATACCAGGCAGGCACTGGGGGAGTAATCAGATCCAGCTCACGGTTAGCTAAGAGGTGGTTTGTGGTCAGGAGCCCATCAGATGGGTTCAAATTACCTGCCTTTAATTTCAAGTAATTGGCAGGCTGGATCACCCTTAGCCCAGGGGACCTGGAACCCCATGACCCTGAAGGAAATGGGGAGTCTGCCCCATGGGGCTGATACAGGGACGAGTGGGCATGGTGAGGGTCTGGACACAGGGGCACCCAAATGATTCCAGAGGCTGGACGGGCCAGAGTCCCTCAGCCTCCAAGGCAGCCTTCTAATAATGAGTCAGTATCCTCCTGTGGTGTAGACTTCCCTCCATATGAGGGAAGAAAGTTAAAATCACAAAGGGTGAGACTTGGTTATATAATTCTCTCTCTTCTGTTTTTATTTGTTTCATTTTGGCCTAATTGCCAAAATGTTTGTGTATGTGCACGTATTTCCAAATGCTTAGTCTGCTTGTGGGTCTCTTTAGACTCTTACTAATTGCTAGGTTTTACTGGGGATCGTCTAGGCACTGGGGTGTTTTACATGGAAAAGCATACCCAATGCTCAAATGACCACTGTGGGGAGAGATTCTCCCTGTTAACAGTTTACAGCTATGGAGGGGACTGGCCCTGGTCCACGGCTCCTCAGGGCAAGCTGGACTCTGCTTCTGATCCCAGACCCACTGAGCCACCTCAGTGGTTCCATCCTTCTGCCTCTGCCAAGTGCAGGCCCTTCCCCTCCTCTCAGGACAACACCAAGGGCTTCCACTGTAGCATCTCTACCCCTGGTCTCTCGTCTCCTTGGAGTGTGTTCGTTCATTCATCTATTTATGCAAAAGCACATCTCCAAGCCTGTGCTTCCCCTGCAGCCGGTTTACACTACACACTCAATAAAACTTGGTTGGGTGAGGCAATAGTGATTAGCAAGAAAGGACTCTCCCACCAAGAGGTTTTCCACAGCCTGGTGAGGAGAATAAAACTATCAGCAGATCTCTGGTCACCAGGATGGTAAGATTCACAATGGTTCATGGTAAAAGGAATAGTTGTGAGAATAAATGAAGCCACATGTGCAAAAAAAAAAAAAAAAAAATGTGATCCACAGTACCAGGTGCGTGTTGTAAGAAGCACTCACTGAGGGGGTGGGTTTGGCTTTCCTTGTAGAATATCATTTCCAGGGGTGGAAGAAAGTTGTGTGTGAGCCCATGTGAGTGTATGTGTGTTTATGTGCACACACACGTGTGTGCACAGGTGTTTGTGTACGTCTTTAGTCTTCTATACTCTTGGTGGCTGGTCCAGGCCTGGTCATATTCTTGGCACTCAGCCTATGATGACTTAAAGAAAGAAAAACAGAACCAACTGTAGTATATGTATATAGCATGGAATATTATTCAGCCATTAAAAATGATGGAGACTTTACATCTGTTACATTTACCTGAATGTAGTTGAAATGCATTCTTCTTAGTAAAGTATCACAGGAATGGAAAAGCAAATATCCAGTGTACTCCATACTAATATGGAATCAATATATAAACAATTACATGCTCATAAGAACAATAAAACACTATTATAATCCAGTTAGGGGGTAGAGGGAAATGGGAGGCAGAAAGACATGGCAGAATGAGGGAGGGCATGAGGTGGGGTCTCACCTAATGTGCACCCTGTGAGGGTGTATAACACGCCCCCCCACCAGGTGAGGGGCTCCTCTACAAATGGAACTTTACCCTGGATGTGAAAACAACGTAACCTAAAAATTGTACCCTCAAATTAATTTGATTTAATTAAAAAAAAAAAGAAAAAAGTAAATGATGGCTGGGCAAAAAAACAAAACAAAAAGAAAAATCCAGGGCAGAGGCCAACAGTGCAGGCAGTTCAAATGTCACCCCAAAGCTTCTCGAGGGCTCTGGGAAGGGGCTCTGTGTTATTTATTTTCTGTATATGTTCTAAGACCTGCTGTCTGACAGAGCATCTGGGAACAAAACCAAAAGTCAAAAACCCAGCCATTTTGATACTACCTGCTTGAGAGCTGTAAGCTATCCCTTTCAGAGAGACAGTCCTGGGAGAGAAAGGGATGGCAAGGATTGAAAGTTGGATCGGAAGCTGGGAAGTGTCACTGCCCACAAAGCAGGAAGCCACTTAGTTTTGTGGGGCTACTATGTCAGAAGAATAATCTGGCATAAAGTGTGGAAGGCTCTTGGCCACTTTTCGGTTCTGTGAGATAGGCCCTCAACCTTTGGTTCATCCTTGGTTTCCACATCTGCAAAATGGGCTTATTGGAGGCAGAACTGGTTCACCCTTGGTTTCCACATGTGCAAAATGGGATCAATTTTGAGGCAAAATTGTCCTAACTCTCAAATGAGACCACTGCTCTCAGCGGCCTTGCAGACTGCCCAGTGTCAACCTATTAACCAAGAACATGTGAATATGTGATCTCCTACTGGATAGCAAGGGTGATCCTTGCACCTCTGGGGCATTATGTAATCGTCAGGGCCAACTGAATCGTTCTCACATCAAGGTTGTCTACGTTACTCAGGTGGCCACTGAGAGAGCTTGGGCCCCCAGACAGTTAAACCACACTGGGGCCACCTGGTACTTGAAGCACCTCAAGGGCCTTCATAAAACTGCTGGGTGACCACAAAACTAACCACCAGTTCCTCTGAAGCCCAGCCCGGCAGCCTGCACCCGAACCGCGGGGGAAAAGGTGATGCAGCACTTTGTGATGCCCTGTTTTGAGCAGGCTGGCCAGGGCAACCAGCCCAGTTATCAGTTTCTCACAGAAGACCGCTCTGGCCAGCCTGCCTGGAAAGTCCCCGGGGTGAGCATGCTGGCATTCCGCCCCTCTTTGTGTGTCTGGGCCACTCCCTGGGGGGAGTACTGAGCTTGATCCTTAACGTTATAGTTCCTGGTGTCTTTGGGTTGAAAACAGGCATGCCCTTCAAGATAAAAGCAACCTTTATTGGCTTTTCTGAATAGCCTCACTAGGTTAAGGGGGAGAGTAGGACAGGTTATGTGTGGGAAAATGCACACTCAAACTCGGGTATTTCAGCAATGTCTTGACACTGCGGGGCTCAGGCATTTTGGGATAGAACCTGGAGCATATTGACACCACCTGTTTCTTCCCTAATTCTTAAAATCTCAGAATTAGGGTAAACCTTCCCACACCCACACACACACATACTCAATCATCCTGTTAATTTCCTTCTTGGAAAACGAGCAAGGTCAGATTCCTCAGTTAATCAGAGCACCATGACCTCGAGAGTCACTGGCTGAACCCCAGTGTCACTGCACACTAACCCTGTGGTTTGGGCAGCTTGGCTTCCTTGCTCTGTCCATTCTGGGGTGGGGTCTGGAAATTTGCATTAAGACAAACCAGTAAACAAACGAACCCAGGTTTTGTGCTGGCACTGGTCCAAGGTTCACACTGAGAAACTCTGGTGGGAGAAAGGGAGTACGGATGAGGTCTGGAATATTAGTGACCCCTGGAAATGGTAAGAAAGATAGAATTACCGATGTCTGTTTCAAGTTGAGAAGGGACACCCGAGTGTCACAGAGTCTCAAAGAGTTCTTTGACCCCAAATAGCTTAGGACTAGAATATAGAGGTGAAAAGAGAGAGCAGAGCTGCCAATGCCCCCAAGTCTTAGCATCTGTGTTAGAACGCAGTTCCCATTGTCTGACTGGAGGGGGGCCGTTTCGGGGAGATGAGTAGCCGTGCTTGAATATGTGAAGATCTATACCACAGTTTGTTGATCCATTCGTGGATCGATGGGCACTTGGGCTTCTTCCGTGACCTGGCAATTATGAACTGGGCTGCAATGAACATTCTGATACAAATGTATCAGAATGCAGTTTTTTGTCATCTGGGAATATACCTAATAAAGGAATTGCAGGGTCAAATGGCAGGTGGCATATGTACACCATGGAATACTACGCAGCCATTAAGAAGGATGGCGACTTTACGTCCTTCATGTTCACATGGATGGAGCTGGAGAATGTTCTTCTGAGCAAAGTATCACAAGAATGGAGGAAAAAGTATCCAATGCACACACTCCTATTATGAAACTAATTTATACCTTTTATATGAAAGCTATAACCAAATAGCCTAAGAATGTGGGGAGGGGGGAGGGAGAAGGGAGAGGGGAATGGGTGGAGGGAGGGGGATTGGAGGGACCATTTTTGAGGTTTATCTTA
>CAUYQV010130583.1:0-29516 GCA_963574575.1 Galagoides demidoff
TCTTGGCTGTGCAGAAGCTCTTTAGTTTAGTTCAAATGTCCTCCCATTCTATCCTATGGGAGAGACCCTCTAAAACTGGACCTCCTACTCCTACTAGGGTGCCATGGCACTCTCCTGCCAGGCATAAAACTGTATAAAACTAGAATACTCCAAAATTCTAAAAGAAGGTAACTTTCTCTAACTCATTCTATGAAGCTATAATTACCGTTATATCAAAACAAGACAACAATGAAACAACAAAATTAAAAAAAAAAAAAGTGCTGACCAGTATTCCAGATGAACACAGTTGCAAAAATTCTCAACAAAATACTAGTGAGTTGAATATACCAGGACATCAGAAATATGAAACACCAAGAAAAACTGGGATTTATCCAAGGGATGCAAGGATGGTTCAACATACTCAGTTCAACAAATGTGATACATCCATCAACAGAATGAAGGAGAAGAAAAGCTGTGGTCTCAATAGGTGCAGAAAACACATGTGACAAAATCCAGCATCCCTCTCAACAAACCAGGCAAAGAAGTAATGTACTTCAACTTAATAAAGCCCATGTATGACAATCCCAAAGGAAAGTCTGAAACCTTTCCTCTAAGAACTTGAACAAGACAAGGATGCCCCCTTCCTCTCGCCTATTCAACATAGATCTGAAAGTCCTAGCCAGAGCAATCAGGCAAGAGGAATAAACAAAAGACAGCTGAATTAAAATAGACAAAGTCAAATTATCCCTGTTTACTAAAATGTAACTGATGATATTCTGTAAAACCTAAACACTTCACCAAAAAGCTCTTAGATTTTATCAGTAAATTCAATAATATTGCAAGATGCAAAATCAACATATAAAAATCAGTAACATGTCTATATATCAATAATGAACTAACTACAAAAATGAAGATGGCAATTCCACTAATGATGGGTGGAAGATATAAATACCTAAGAATGATTTTATACAATGAAGTGAAAGATCTCTATAAAGAAAATTACAAAATACTGAATTAAAAATATCGAATAGGACAGAACAAATGGAAACACACCCCAAGCTCATGGATTAGAAAAGTTAATATTAAAATGACCACAGATATCTATAGAATCAAAGATATTCCTAACAAAATGCCATTTATTCCACAGTAACAGAAAAATAAATCCTAAAATGCATTTGGAACCAAAAAAGTAACTGGATTGTCAAAGCAATTCTGACCTGAAATGACAAAGATAAAGACATTGCATCATGAGTTCATAATACATGACAAGGCAGGCAATAAAAACAATATGGCATTAATATAAAGACAGACACAAAGACCAATAGAGCAGAAAAGAGAACCCAGCAATAAATCCATGTGTTTACACTCAACTGATTTTGGACGAAGATGTCAAGAACATAAATGGAGGAAAAACACCTGTTTTACTAAATGGCGCTAGGAAAAATGGATATTCATGTGTCAAAGAATGGAACTGGATACCTCTCTTCACATATAAAAACCAACTCAAGATACATTAAAACTTAAATGTAAAGCCTCAAATTATAAAACGATTAGAAGGAAACATAGGACATACACTCTAGAACACTGGAGATTTTGTATGTAAGACCTCAAAGGCAGGCAACAAAAACAAAAATATACACATGCAAATGCGACCTTATTAAACTAAAAAGCTTCTGCACAGCAAAGGAGACAATGAACAGAGGGGCAAAGAGGAAGGAATCTACAGAGATGGCCGGTTAGATGGGAGGAAAGTTTGCAAGCCACTCATCCAACAAAAGACTGGCATACGGAAAATGTAAGAAACTCAAAAATTCAACTAGAGAATAAAACAGTCCCATTAAAAAGTGGACAAAGAACAGAAATAGAAAACAATATATTCAACTTCACTAATCTCCGGAAAAAATGTAAATCAAAACCAAAATGAGATAATTAACTTACCTTGGTTAGAATGATTATTATTAAAAACATAAACTATAGCAGATGATGACAAGGAAGTGGGGGGGAAGGCAACGCTTGTGCACTGTTGGTGGAAACATAAATTGGTAATGCCAGCTTAGAAAATAGTGTGGTTATTTCTCAGAAATCTGAAAATATAACCAACGTACAATCCAGTAATGCCACTACTAGGGTATTGTTCAAGGGTAAGGACATCAGTATGTCAAGTGGATACCTGCACCCCACCTTTATTATAGCCTTATTTGTGATAGCAAAGATGGGGTTCACCTATGTGTTCATCAATAATGAATGGATAAAGAAAATGTGGTATCTATGCATGATGTGATACTGTTGGCCATAAAACAAAATCAAGTCATTTGCAGTGACATGGGTGGAAGTGCAGTCATTATATTGTATTAAGTGAAATAAGCCAGCAGGGAAAGACAAATATCCTATGTTCTCACTGGTATATGGGAGCCGAAATATGTTGATATTATGGAGGTAAAAATCACAATGACAGACACCAGAGGGTGGGGAAGGGGTGAGGCTGTGTGGAGGGAGAGAAATGGAGAGACTTTGGTGAATGAGTCCAATCATGCCTTTAAGTGGAAGGAATAGGTTCCCGTATTAGATAGTTGTGCAGAGTGACTATGGTTAACAGCAGTGTATTGTATGTTTCAAAAGAACTAGAAGGGAGGATTGTAGGGACACGTTCCCCACAGAAGTGTTAAGTAACAGGTGACAGATGCCCTGAATACCTGGACTTGCATTTTATATTCTAGTCATGTGACAAAATAGTATACATATCCAATAAACATGTACAAATACTATGTATCAATAAAAATAAAATACGTATGTATGTGTGTCCCCAAATGAGCCTAAATATGCGCTAAAATGGACAACTCTTTGAAAAAATGGCCTTTTTCCTAATCCAATTATTTTTGGAAACCTGCTCATCTTCAGGTATCTTGAGACAGAGACATAGTCTTACTCTCCTAGTCAGTTCTGGCGTGGACACAGTTTTTCCTCCAGATGTGTGAATTCTGTTGTGGCATACATCCTGTTATGCATGTAAATTTTTCTTCCCTGATTGCCCAAATATTAGATGTCAATGTTATAATGTTACAAATTCACTAAGCTGGAGTGAAACAAATGTAAACCAATGACTGGAGAAGAGGGAGTAGGGATTGGAAAGTTTTGCATCAAACTACCACACTAAAAGTTACTTATAAAGCATTTTTCTGGCTCGGCTCAAGTGGCTAAAGTGCCACCCACATACACCTGAGCTGGCAGGTTCAAATCCAGGCCAGGCCCGCCAAACAACAATGATGGCTGCAACCAAAAAAATAGCTGGGAGCTGTGGCAGACACCCGTGGTCCCAGCTACTTGGGAGGCAGAGGCAGGAGACTCACTTAAGCACAGGAGTTGGAAGTTGCTGTGAGCTGTGATGCTACAGCACTCTACCCAGAGCAATAGCTTGAGACTCTGTCTCAAAAAAAAAAGCACTTTCCCATGAACCACCCTCTCCTTATCTCCCTTCCCTCCTACCCTTCGGAGTTTGGGTAAACTATTACATATTAATACATTTATGTTAATATATTGTTATTATTTATGATGTGTAATAGTTTCATAAAATGTTTTTTCCCAAAGCCTTCATTTTCTAATTTGTTATGGGCATCATTCTTTATTTTTTTTTATTTTTTCTCATCATTCTTCTTCATCGTCTTTTTTTCTTCTCATTCTCTTTCCCATTTTGTCTCTTTCATATTTCCTCACACCTCTCTTCCATGAAACTTAAAACCAAATATTTCTTCCTACATACTGAGGAGATTAGCTCTTTCTTATGACTTCTTTATCCTCAGACCACCTTCCATATATAAAATAAATCCATGAAATAATCTCCTGAGCCAAATTCCTCCAATATTTTATTTCCAACCTCTGTCAGAAAAGTAATCAATGAAATTGAAATAAAGGAATTTATATATATATATATATATATATATATATTTTTTTTTTTTTTTTTTTCAGTTTTTGGCCAGGGCTGGGTTTGAACCCACCACCTTCGGCATATGGGGCCAGGGCCCTACTCTGTTGAGCCACAGGAGTCACCCAAGGAATTTATTTTAATAAAGGCAATTAATAGCATAACTTTTCCCTTTTAGCGTTTAGTATTAAAGTCATACTATCATAAAGGTTTCTCTCCATGCTCGAAATACAATTTTCCTTCTAGTTCCTGGCTTAGAAGTGGACTATGGACACTCTCAGAATTTTAGGTTACTATTACTTTAAACAAGTCTTTGTATGTTTTTTCTTTCCATTACATAGAATAAAAAAAATGACATAGAAACACTAAATTAATATCAATAAGCAGCAAGGAAATAGAGAGGTGAAGAGTAAGTTATAATGAGATGGCCATGATAATCAAATCTTTTCATTTACCACAGATTCTTAACATTAAACTTTTGACCTCATGAAAAGTGTAAGTATTAATCTTTGTTCTTTCCACAAAAACCATAAAACTAGAGATTTTATTTTTCTTGCTTAAACATGGATTTGTAAGCCCCAATTATTTTTTCCACTGGTGCAGAAAAGTGGAAATTTTTATAATAACAACATTATTGCTATTGTACTACCAGATATTATATAATAATGAAGACTGTGTAATCGGAAGCAGAGAGCTTCCAACATCTAGAAATTACTAGCTTTGTGGCTCTGGGGAAGGTACTTAATTTATCTAATTCCTAGTTCCTTTTCATGAAGACTAAAGCTGTATCTACTTTGTTTGGCTGGCACAGTGATAAATTATTTAACAAATGTCCAACACTTAGAATAGCATTTGAACTACACTAAGCCAAAATAGCTTTGTTGTATATAAAAGTAACATTCAGATGTGATCTCTAATTAAGAGTCAGCAATTCCTTTGGAATGTTAAGTACCATTTAAACAGAGAAGCAAACTATATACACCTAACTGAGAAGTTATACAGAGGGATACAAACTACATCAATACAAAATGTTAGAATTTAAAAGGTGAATAATTATACATATACACTTACTGTAAATTAAACATAATTATCGTTGTTACATTTTTATATTGCCACCTATATACAGTAAAAAACTATAGAAAATCCATACAGAAATATCTGCATTTAGCATTTGATTTTTACATGATGTGTTTATAGTCATAACTAAATTGTTTGAAGCCATCTAAAATTATAATTTATTTAGAATTCATATTTGGAGCTATTTATACTGCTGATCATTTAAATTCTGCTTATCAGAATAACAAAGTTGTGTATTTGAAATATACCAAAAATATATGAGTACCATCTAGTGGTAGAACAGGAGGTAAGCAGTGGCTATGGGAGAGAGTGAATTCAAGCAGTCTAGGCAACACTGGGTCAGAGTGAGATTGTGAGGTAAAATGAGGTTATGGCCAGAATCAGTAAATATCAATACAAAGTCTGTGCCTTCGTTATAGTGAGGATGCTGTGTAGATAAAAGCCCTGTACAGGGAGCGTAGGTGGGAAAACACGGAAACAGCCAGAACTGGGTAGTTCTACCAACGCTGTGTTCCTTCCCACATTGTGGTCTAATGAGGAATATACACAATAAAGGAGACCCGACTGAATTTTAGAACCCTAAGAGTTGGGATTTGGAGAATGTTAACCCTTCACAAAGATGCAGCAGAACAGGAAGGCTGTACAACTACGGCAAAAGGCCTGGGGAGGGGGAACAGAGGCCGTATCCTAGACAGAACTAGGCATTTTGTGCTGTATTGTAACAGTCTTTCCCCAAAGCATAGTATGAATTGTTACAGAAACATAATTATTTTGCAAGAAGCTGTTTCACTTATCCTAAAAATCAACGTGAGGAGAAGTGAAGGGTGGCTGAGGATGCCTGCTTAGTAAGAGATGAAGCGGCAGTTCACAGTCACGGCCGCTCACTTACAGAATTTAAAGTTCACATATAAAAGGCACTTTCTCAAAATATATACGGATGAATCACATTTCATATGAATATTATAATAATGCTTAAGAAAAAACAAGTTAATATCCTTATAAAATAAACTGTGTGAAATTAAACCTGCTCCAAGTAAGGTTAAAAGAAGCAGGACACAAAAACTGTAGGGTGTGTTTGGAAATGGTGAGACAACAACAGCAACCAAAATAATGCACCAATAACCTAAGGCAAAAAAGACGCAACTGAACATTTGGCCACAAGAATAATGATTTTTCAAAGATAACTATATAAAAGTGAATGGATATTGATGATATTAAATTATCCCACAAAATTCACTATAAGTGTGTTTTATATATATATATTTTTTTTTTTTTTTTTTTTCAGAGACAGAGTCTCACTTGGTCACCCTTAGTAGAGTGCTGTGGCATCACAGCTCACAGCAACCTCTAACTCTTGACTTAAGCAATTCTCTTGCCTCAGCCTCCTAAGTAGTTGGGACTATAGGCACCCACCATAACACCCAGCTATTTTTAGAGACAAGGTCTCACACTGGCTGGTCTCGAATCTGTCAGCTCAGGCAATCCACCTGGCTTGGCCTCCAAAAGTGCTAGGATTATAGGCGTGAGCCACCGCACTCAGCTGGAAGCATATTTTGAGAGTATGGATGTCATAATTCAAAGAAATCCACGTTTTTCATTTTAATTCTCTTGAGAATTCAGTCTGTGCCTACTCTGATAAAGGATTTTACGATAGGAATGTGAGAAATTGAAATGGCAGAAATGAAAATCTAAGATTAAAAATATGCTGGAGGGTTTGAAGTAAGTTGAGGAGTTTCAAGCCAACCATAATATTTATAGGCAGATGGTCTTCCAGAAGACTGCCTTCCTTCTAATGCCTTCAAGTTCAGGGGCTTCCTCAAACTGCCCTGTGATTTGTAAAAAGAACTCAGAGTTTATGGCTAGTTCTTTCATTCATAGTTATAATTTATAACAGAAAAAAAAAAGATGTAACCTAAAACCACCACAGGAGGGGGAATCCAAGGACAGAGTGGGAACTATTCCAGACACAGGGCTCCATTGTTCTCTTTCTGTGGTGGGAGGGGTCTGGGAACAAAGCTATTCTGATAAGCATTAACTTGCCTTAATATAATGTACTTTCTACACCCCTATAGTGATTCCTAATGGGCTAGGTTTTACCTGGACATAACTTTTATAAGCCCCTTTGCTTGAGCATAGGGTCAAGCCATCACCCACTACCCCGACTCAGTAGAAACCCAAACATAAGGCCAAAGCCCTCACAATTCAACCAGTGGTATGACCTGCTTTTCCTGTCTTCATTCAGAGCACCTGTTTCTAAACAAGATGCTGTTTATTCACCTTGAAACTTCCATCCGTAAATCAAACAAAACATTTTTTTTTGTTGGTTATCAAAGAACTCTTCATGGGGCACCGCCTAAGAGGACAAGAGCCCAGCTTAAAGTGTTTCAGAGCTCCTGGGGAGGTTCAGAGTCATCCCTAAGGGGGAGAGGCCGCCTGCTCATGAGTGCCTCCTTATATTACCCTGGTCACAGTGCCTGTGTAAACCATGTCCAGTTTATTATGGAACTTTAACAGACACTGTTTTAGCCTATTAGAATGTTTCTGTGACATGACCCAAGATAATATGGGAATTGTAGGTTTTATAACATTATTTCCTCTGTCATATGGACAGTTTTGAGTAATGTCCATTACAGGCTAGTAACTCATTATAAGACCACCAAGTTCATTTGCCTACTGCACAGTAACTGATCAATACACTGAGCCTGAAGGGGTTACAGCAAGGAAAGACTTTAATAATTATCGAGTAATAGAACAAGGAAATGAGAGGAACTCCTGGAAAGCATCTCCTTTAGGAGTCATCTGCTGGAGTTTGTAAGGAAATTTTGTCAGAAAGGGGATTGGGACTTGGAAAAATGGATTGGCTGGGTTGGGAGGATGAAATTACAAGGACATAGGAACTGCATTCATGCACTGAGTCAGTTCTTCCCCAGGAGACACAGGTCGCTGGCATCATTGGGCCTGTTGGGATGCAGATTTGGAAAATATCTTAGAAAACAGACTCAGCCACGTGCCTGTTAGACAGTAAGCAGCAATTAGAGAGAGGACTGTGAAGTAAGAACTGGTTAACGTTTAGTGTAGTATTTTTTAAAACTTATGCCGTAGTTAAAACCCAAGCAAACTGGCTTCAGTTAATTTTGTAAGGATGATTTTAGCCTTCCTGGGCTTGATCTCCCCTTACTCCTGACGTGTGAGCTAAAAAAGTAGGAATAGCGTGGTAAATCTCTGTCTTCCTCAGCTGACAAGTGGCATAATAAGCATTGAATTGAAGATGACAGGAATGAAGCTTCCTTGCAGTATCCTGCAAGGATCCATTATACACTGTGGAGACCCTGGTGGGTCCATCCTTGCAAAGGAGGCTCTGATCCCAAACTGCAAGTAAAGGTACAGGTTGGGGATGCACAGGTAATGTCCCCGCAGTTATGCTTATTAATAGTCTCATTTAGTGAACCAGAGACCACATTTCTTGCAAGCTCCCTCAAAACCATATATGTAATATCCCAGGTGCAGAAGTTGGTGGCACAATAAATATACATACATTCTTAGCCTGATTCTGCACTTGATCCAGATTGCATTTGCTATTCTAATAGCCCAAGGACCAAACTGGGAAAGTCTTATAGTCCAGTAGGACCGTCCAATTTGAAGAACATGGGGCAGGTTAAAACAAGAGGTAAGTAGGTCTTAGTATATGACTAATTGAACTGAGAAGATGGTCAAGGAAAGCGGTCAGTCTGGATATAAAATGGGATCGGGAGCACCTGGAAGCATATGTGACAGGTATTACCAGTGATTAATATGTATCTTAACTATATTGAGGGAGACAGTCACAAATGCAATGGTTTGAGAGATTCTCTCTTGTAGAAACACTCTAAGCTAGTTTGACTATGGTATTGTCATGCCATTCTAAACCTTGTAATAGAAGACACTGCTGGGGGACAGTTAAAGCCACAGCAGTGAGGAGAGACATCTTACATGAATGCTGAACCTTTAAAGGTATCTAAATAAAGGGAGGCAGGAAACAATTTCGGCATGGCGTAAGATCTCTAAAATGCAAATTACTCCAGTAATAACAATAACCGAAGTGATAATGAGATACATATCTATGGGTCACACATCTAGTAGGTAAAGGCAGATGGGGATGGATATCCCATCTTTTGGCAAAAAGCAACAACGATAGTAATGATTCTTATGATGCTCAAAATAACAAGTATAATCAAAAGCATATATTTTCATTTATAAAATAAAAAAGACTACTTATCTAGTTTTTTTCTTGAAATGTGTTTATGACCCACATGGCCTCACTCACCTATCACGACTCTGGCACTACTACAGTCAAGGCAGCAGCCAGAAAACGAACCTGCTGTTTCGTCTCTCCCTGTTATTAATTCTCCATTATCTCATTTAGATCAGCAAATACCCTGAAGGCAATCTCTCTTAATTGAGACATAGACATACCTACAACCCTGTCCATATTTTTAAATTTCCTTTGAATGTCAGGACCACTTTGGAAAAGGTCATATTTACCATTTACAAATTTACTAGGTCCCCCAGGTGGATGTCAGTGCTGCCTAAATGCCTTGGAAATTCACTTTAAGAACTCCCAGGGGCTTCCATGTGGCCTCTACCTGGACTTTATTAAGACCCCTCTATTTAGGCACTTCCTTAAGGAGGCAAACTGAATACTAATCACAGTCACGCTCAAGCTCAGATCTGTGTCCATTGTGTACGTTCCACCCGGGGTCTGCAGTGAGCACTGTGCACTGAGCAGCAGCCCTGACCAGGTTGCCAGGGGAGTCGGCAGACCTGCACTCAGCTTCTTCTCTGGTCTTACCTATAACCATTCTCATTCCTCCAAACTTAATAAGTGTACAACAGATTTTGAACTTCTTCCCAAGTAGGATTGTGGGCTGCAAATACAGAGGAAAAGAAATACTCTTCATTTTTGGTTACTCTGATATGCACACATGTTATTTTTTCTAACTGAACAAATCATAGGTAGAAAGCAAGAATGGATCCAGATAAGCCCCTAAGCCAACTGCTGGCAGCATCAGTGGCTCCTATGGGTATCTGCCAAAGAAGGAATGGTCCTCCTGGCGCTAGAGTGGCACCCTGGCCAGATTGAGTTTCCCACCCAGTTTGGGAAGGAGAGACCAATTTTGTCATTCCAGGTTCCTGACCTTAAGGATGTTGGTACCAACCCTCAGGTGCCAATCCCATGGTCTTGGAGTCCCCATACGTGGAAAAGGGGGAGTCTTTGGCTTAACTGGATGATCGGACTATCATCATCTTTTTCCTTCGACCCAGGCAAGAAGGGCTTTTTTCTCATTACTGATCTGCTGACCGACTGGTCCCTTAGGCTAGTCTCTGAGTCCACTGTAGCCATGAGGGTGTGCTGAACCTTTGAAAAGTACCTACAAGGGGCTTACATTCTTGGCTGGCTCTCAAAAATTTGCTATACGACCACTAGGTTTATTTTTCCCCGATGCAGTTACAAATCAATACACTGAACCAGCAGGAGTTATAGTAAAAATCTAATAATTGGGCAAGAATGAATGAGAAGTTGAAAAGTTGGAAGGAACCCTTTAGTTCGGCTTTCTAAACACCTACAAAAGAAACTCCTTACAAAAGAAAAAAAACCCAAATATTGTCCAGCAAGGGTCAGGGGAGAAGGGAGGAGAGAGGGCGATTGGAGGGAAGAGGGAGGGCAATTGGGGGATCCCACCTAAGGGGCACAATGTGGGGGCGTTCGGCACACTCCCTGGGTGAAAGTTTTAACTACAACTTGAACCTTACCTTAGAATTGTACATAAAGTAATCTAAACATCTGTACTCTCATATTAATTTGTAATTTATAAAAAGTTCTGGGGTGAGGGTTTTAAAGGAATTCTGGCAGGCAGACAGACAAAGGAATTGGCGTAGCTGATTGGCTCAGTCTGAGGGATGAAATTACAGGGATGTAGAGACTGCATTTATGCTTTGAGTCACTTCTTCAACAGGAGGCGGGCAGCAGGGGACCTATTTAAATGACAGGTCTGGAGACTATTTTAGGAAACAGTTCTAGATTTCAGAACATTGAGGATGTTATGGATAGGATCAATTAAAAAAAGTTAAGAGACTTTGTGACAAAAGGCTATGTGTCTTTTAAACAGTGAACAATTATAAATGTCTTAACACAATAACTAAGAATAAGATATGAAGGTTATGTTAACCAGTGGGATGGAAGTATTTCAAATTGTATACAGAAACAGTACACTGTACCCCACAGTATTAATGTACACTGCTCTGATTTAATAAACAATAAGTAAATTAAAAAAAAAGAAAACGAGTCACAGGATATAAGCTAGCTAATGCTCACCATGAATTACGCTCTTGTTAAAGTCTCAGAAACTTTGTTTCCCTCAATTTTATGAGGATGGTTTCAGTCTCCTAAATTAAAATGTGGCTACCAAAATTTAAGTGCTATTTTGTGTGTAACATATACAGTAATCTCTAGTCTGCACCCCACACAGTTACTGTACAGCAAACTAACAATCTGTACAGGTGGCTCAGCGCCTGTGGCTCAAGCGGCTAAGGTGCCAGCCACATACATCTAAGGTGGCGGGTTCGAATCCAGCCTGGGCCCACCAAACAACAATAATGACTGCAACCAAAAAATAGCCGGGTCTTGTGGTGGGCACCTGTGGTCCCAGCTACTTGGGAGGCTGAGACAGGAGACTCGCTTGAGACCAGGAGTTGGAGGTTGCTGTGAGCAATGAAGCCATGGCACTCTACCCAGGGGGCAGCTTGAGGTTCTGTCTCAAAAAAAAAAAAAAGCCTAAAAAAAAAAATAATCTGTATAGGCTCAAACAATCCTATGATTTTTGTTTAGCAATGATAATCAATATTTAGGAAACAGTGGCTTTACATCCCTCTGTTTTACAATTCTAGGTAGAGGGAACATTCTCCAAGTCAGACACAGTGTTCATCCCCCAAATACATAAAGTCTATTCTAACATACCCATATTTTATCCAGACTTTTACCGTAACCCCACACACTCTCATGCCCCTCTATCTTTCCAATCCAACTGTAGCCTTAATAGGACCTCACCAACAAGTTTTAGAACCACAGGATATAAAGCTTTCATTTCAAGGCATCCCAAAACTGTATCTCCCTCCCTGACCATTTCACCCACCATGTGCATTGACCCTTGGCCTCCCTCTAGGGGTTGAGACAGAAGACCCATGCCTACCTGTCAGCCCTCATCTTGCTTAGATTGAAGGGTCATTGTTGCAGGCCATGGGAAGTCATGTTTATGATTGTCATCGCTTCCTTGTGCCTCTCCAAGTTTCCTTAAGGTGGGTGATGATGCAGATTTCCTTAGGTTTCTTCAACACTGGGGAACCAACAGGGGCTCTGTTTTGTCTAACTTTTTTTGATCATATTAATATTGACTGCATTCATCCCATTTCTTAATAACTCTAAATATAACCAGGCTGCTGTTTGAAATAAATGTCTCTTTCCTGATTATAATTCAAGCTGGGTTGATCTTCTTTACTTTGTGTTGTTTCAGCATAATTTGTTCTTTTGGTAGTGGTCCTGAGGTCAGAGGCTGAAGCGATAATTGTCAGGATGCAAGCTTGGCCCAGCACCAGGATCCAGACAAGTATTACCTCTTATTTTATCCACTACAGGTAACAATAATCAGGTACTGCACATTTTCCTTATTTGTTGTCATTTGTATTTCATTATGCATCCAGTGAGCCAACTTCTTACATATTAGATCCATCATTTCTAAATTATAATGGTCAGTTTTACCGCCAGTCACTGATTGCAGCCTACCTGCTGTTCAATCAAATAGGTAACCTTTGTGGCCACTCAGAAAACAGAGATTTATCATTATTACCCTTCTCCCCTGTTTTCCCCAGGCCACATATTTCAGTAATTCAGGGTTATTTTAGCATATCCATTCCTCATGGCAAAAGCCCAGAATTAACCAAAATGCAAAGTTTGAGGGCACAATTCTCCACAGACTGCCTTTACTTCTAATATAAACTGCAAATTCAAAGGGTGTTCAAAATCACCCTCAAGTTTGATAACTTGCTAGAAAAAGGATACAAATTAAAATCAAAGAAAGATACACTGGCCAGAGTGTGGGAGGGTTCCACACGGGAGTCTTTTGTAGTTCTCTCCTTGGAAAGTCAGAGCTCCTCACTCTTCAGCTATCCATGTGTAAAATCCATACAGAGTATTAACACAGAGAGGGACTCACCCCAGCCTCTGTTTGTAGTTTTCATTGAGTGAATGTATCTGATTTATTGCTTCCCCTTGTGCTTGGTCTCAGCTTCTGTATTAACTTATACTGCATGACCTAACACCTATACCCTGAGGTTCATTGTTGGTCTTTCTGGAAAGATCAACAGAACAATCAGAACAAATTGTTAAAAATATAAAGGTAAGCCAGTCCCAACAAAAAACAAAGATACTTTTATTAGGTCTTATTTAAGATTACCTCCCAAAAGCTGAGGCCAAATGCTGCAGAATATCTTTGGGCAAGGCCAAATTATGTACTTACACAGTCGATCCTAGCACGGTGTTAGACTGCAAGTCTCACATTAACTCTCACATTTTGCCCCTTGTCTATGTTTAGGTAATGAGGAAATACTACACCAGTTTATAGACAGGGCCTGAGAATCCTTTTGGTGTCTCTGAAGAGCTCTGGAACCAATACCCTATAGACAATGAAGGACAACTATTTACATACAGTTGCATAAACACATGCCTATGTATCTTTTTCCTCTAACCACTATATACACAATTTATTTGCGTAGGTGAGAAAAGCTGAACAGAAAATTATAACTGAAATGTACTGCACAAAGCCAGTGAAACGATTGATCATGTACAAATGGGATCAATCAATGAGTTCCAATTTCAAAGTGAGTACATGTGGTGTTTGCTTTCCATTTTTATGATACAAAAAGTCAGTTCTTTGAAAATATAAACAAAATCATCAGACTTCCTGTTACCTTAACCAAAAACAGAAAAGAAAGGAGCCTAATAAGCTCAATCAGAAATGAAAAAGGAGGGCAGCATCTGTGGCTCAAAAGGGTAGGGCGCCAGTCCCATATGGTGAAGGTGGAAGGTTCAAACCCAGCCCCGGCCAAAAACTGCAAAAAAAAAAAAAAAAAGGAGATATTACAACTGCTACCACAGAAATTATAAAACATCATCTTTGAATATTATAAGAACCTGTGTGCACATAACTGGAAAACACTAAAGAAATGGACAAATTCTTGGGAACACACACAGACAACTTCCCTAGGCTAAATCAGGAAGAAACAGGACTGCTAAACAGACCGATATCAAATAATGAAGTGACCATAAAAAACCTCTCAGTGAAAAAGGTCCTGGACCAGACGGCTTCACAGTCAAATTTTACCAAACCTACAAAGAGACATTGGTATCTATACTGCAGAAATTGCTTCATGAGATTGAGAAGGAAGGAATGCTTCCCAATTCCTTCTATGAAGATGGCATCGCCTTGATACAAAACCCAGGAAAGAACACACCGAAAAAGAAAACTATAGACTGATATCCTTTATGAAGACAGAAGCAAAAAGTTTCTTGATAAAATTGTAACAAATCAAATTAGATAGCATGTAAAAAAATAATCCACCAAGACCAGTTGACTTTATTCCTGAGATCAAGGTTGGTTCAACATAATGTAAATCTATAACTGTCGTTCAACACATAAATAGAAGCAAATTAAAGACCACAGGATCATCTTGATAGATGCAGAGAAGTATTTGACAGAACTTAGCACCCTTTTATGAAAGGAATTCTTAACAAAATAGGCATGGACGAAACAGCTAAAAATTACAAAAGTCATATAAGACAAACCCACAGCTGATGTCGTACAGAATAGGAAAAAAATGTTAGCTTTCTGCTTAGATCTGGAACGAGACAAGGTTGTTACTGTCATAATGTTTATTCAGCTAGTGCTAGAAGTGCTGGCCAGAGTAATCAGGCAGGACAAGGAAATCACCTATATTCAAATGGGGAGCGAAGAGGTTAAACTATCACTTTTTGCTGACAATACGTTTTTATATCTGGAAACCCCCAAAGATTATGCCCAGAGACTCCCAGACTTGATAAGTAAACTCAGCAGAGTGTCAGGTTACTAATGACATTTTTAGGTGTAATATATTGCGATACTATTATGATCAAGACCACTTGGCCAGAGTGTAAAGCAAGCAGCACGGTTTTACAGGTTCGAATGCAGGTATCAGAAATTCTGAATCAAGTACTTTAAGGAAGATGATTTGGTCTAAGCTGCCAAGTGATATAAATATGTTCTGGAAAATAAGAGCATTTCAACATTTTGATGTAATGACCTGTGGTTGAATCATATGAAGTCTTACAGTTATGACAGGATAACAATATGAGATTATAAGGATTCAGAAGCAGAACCCCATTCCAAGTAAATAAAAAGTCAAATAACCAGGAGAAAGATTCAGCCAACAAAAACTGGGTGAGAGGTAAATGCGGGAGAAACAGCCAGAATGACTCTTGTGAAGAACCCATCTCCATTCCTCTCAGCGTAGAATTAGATTGATCACAGAGTTGTACAGGGCCCGTTGCTTAGGACCTCTCCCACCTGAAAATGTCAGCCTTAGTAATAAAATTCACATAGACTGGGAGACAAAGGAATTCTATAATCACGTCAGGCAACTCAGAGCTTTGTAATGTGACAGTGTCACAAAGGGATAACCTTTTGTGTCAACTTCTGATGAAGTAGTAGTAATTACCACACATTATCACTGAAAGACTTCAAAAATGTAAAAGACAATTAGTGATATTTTTAGGCTTCCAAAAGTCCCAGGAACTGGGAAAATTATATATAATTCTCATGAACAAAATGCCTCCTATAATGCTACTATTTTTGATTACATGCATATTTGTGTGTGTGTGAAACAACAGAAATCAGAAATGTATTTTCTCCCAGGTCTAGTGTCTGGAACTCCCAGATCGGGGGTGCCAGCTGGGTTGGGTTGTGTGAGGGCTCTTCCCGGCCTGCAGATTTCTCACCATGTTCTCTCACCAGTAAAGAGGTAGCTCTTGTGTCCTTTGCTGCTCTTAAAAGGGAGGGAAGGGATACCCTGTTCAATAAATACTGCTGGGAAAATAGAAGGGCTACATATAGAAAAATGAAACTAAACACCTGGCTGACATTACATATAAAAATTAACCCAAGAGAGATTAACAAATAAAGCATAAGACCTGAAACCATAAAAATTCTAGAAGGAAACGGAAGAAAAACTCTTCTGGATATTGGCCTAGGCAAAGAATTTATGACTAAGACCCCAGAAGCCGGTACAACAAAAACAAAAATAAAGACATGGGTATTAATAAACTAAAAATGTTCTGCACAGCAAAATGAATAATCAACAAGGTGCAGAATAGATCATACTCACAAACCATACATGTGACAAAGGACGAATACCCCAAATTCAGAAGGAACTCAAGCAACTCAGCCAAAACAAACAACATATAATTCCCATTAAAATTTTGCAAATAACCTGAAGGGAATTTTCTAAAGAAGATACATGAATGGCTGAAAAATATGAGAAAAATGCTTAACATCACTAATGTTCAAGGAAATGCAAATTAAAACTGCAAGGAGATACATGGCCACGTCTGGCCATGCAGAGGAGTGAAACAGACTTGGGAAACTCAGGGAGGGAGAGTGGGAGTGGAATAATGAGGGATCAGAACGACCTATCAAGTATGATGCACATGATTCAGGTGATGGGTACATTATAGAATCCCTTCCTTGACCACTCTACATTTCATCCATATAACAACAACAACAACAACAACAACAAAAACAAATCACTTTTATTTTTTAACCCTAAATTTGGTGAAATGAAAAAAAAAAAAGTACTGTTGGTAGCTTGGTTTTAGATTTCCAGTCTTCAGAACTGTGAGAAAATAACTATTGTTTAGGTTACCCAGAAGCTCAAGAAGACCAATAAAATCACAAACAAATTATAGACTATATTTTTCCACATATTTACCTAATCTTGATTCAGATATTTTGAGACAGAAAGAGAGGGAGAATGCTTAATACACTTTGTCTATCACATCCGTGATCATACAGATGGTGCCAAAAGTATAGACACACTTTAAGAAAGGAGAAAACTGTATTAAAATTATAGTTCCCGAGTCATGTTTGATCTCTTCAATTATAAGACATGCTCAGATATGGCTGGTACTTATCTTTTATTACCAGTACATATTGAGTATTACAATTTTAATACATTTTTGCCCTTTCTTCAATGCGTCTATGTTTTAGACATCATCTACATATGTTGATAAAATACTTTTCTTAACAATTGATGTCAAGTCAATTCATTTTAATGACTAATGATTATTAATTTTACCTGCATAATTTCTAAATTTATGGTACGCTATTAACTTTCTAATGTTTATTACAATTGCCAAAGCAGTAGTATTTGAAGTCCAGAGACACAAATTTATATATTTTTTTCTGGGGTAAACGATTAAGTACGTTAAGAGCAAGTTTTAAACAAACTTGAAATTTGTAAACGTATTTAAAAAAAAGGAAATTGATTTTGGAGGAGACCAAGAGCATTCTCAAAAGCTGCCAGTAGATGGTGTGAAAGGAGTAACCAAAGTTGAGAAAATATTCACATGTGTATTTTATATTCTTAATGTTCTCGCTTCCTTTGTTCTGGTGATTATTTAATATATGATCAAAATGTATTTAAAAGTACTTATATATTATAAAACATCGAGTCTACTTTTTTATGCATAAATGCACACAGAAAGTACATTTTAATGTTGTATACTGCTTTAAAATTATTGCCACTGATCAGATATAAAAAGCAAGTAGATACTCCCTGTCATGTTTTTCTCTGTCTCATTCAGTCTAGGCACACAGACTTCAGACAAAATTGGCTTGTCTTTATGTACTTAACATAGCAAATAGGATATTTTCCTAGTGTATATGTGTCTATATGTGTGTCCTTTTTTACCATTCAACACAGGACAAGATCATTTTAAGTTATTTTTATGGCCCGTGTGAGATTTATGCTGCATGTGTATACAAAGTGCGGTGGGTGACCAACATAATTTCCAGCTTTCCACCTACCAGCTCTTATGTAGCATCACCCTGCCCTCTTCTTTTACCCCAGAACCTGTTTCTGACATGTTATTTTATGCAGAAGTTTTATAAACTGGTAGACAACTCGCTACAATTTCTTTCTCTGCAGAATTTGAATTTGGATATTTTTGGTTAAATCCATTTAGTATTTATTAAGAATATAAGACATTGCCCAGTGCCTAGGAAGTGCCTGAGCACTAGTACTCCCAGTGCCCCGAGTTTATCCACCCACTTAGCCTGACTAAACTTAAGTCAGCCTCCTCTCCTCAAGGGCCTTATATGTTGGCGCACCCTAAGGTGAAGCAAACACTGAACACTCATATCTACCTTAACAGCTTATTTCAAGAACCTACAGACTATAGCAGGAAGCATTTCCCACTGAAGCACATTCCCTTTTCCCCTGACCATGCCACCTACTTACCCCACTTCCCAGACGGTTAGATTCGCTTGCCCGGATCTATAGATGTGTCTTTACATTGTTTGATTTTGAGACACTTTTAATCCTGAGGTTGTCTAGTTCTGTCCTTCAAATCTCTTCTTACATATGTCCACATTTGGTTTTGTTAGACATACTATACAATTTTTTGATATTATTGTCAACATCTGTAAAACATAATTTTATGATCTTTCATCTCTTATTATGTAATGCTTTGTTATAAAGGTCCACATTAAAACATGTTTCATGCCTGTATCAAGAGCATCTTGATTTTTTTTGTTATTGATCTGGTCAAGTTTTATTCTTCTTAAATTATAGGGAAATGTAGAGACTTGTTAACTCCTATTATTATCTTGGATAAAGCTGTCATTTTTTATTCCTGTTCTTTATTTGAAGCTATGAATTTTATCTCTCTTCTTCTAAAGGTTGTCACTAAATATTTGACACAGAAATATATGAAAGCATCATTATCAATCTGTGGAACTCATTACTCCTGAGACTATAATCTTATTTTTTTTCTTTGTATTGTTCCAAATACGTTCTAAAATCTACCATTTTATATTTTACTATCTGTTGTTATACTGATTATTTTAAAAAATAATTTTAAAATTTATAATATGTGGCTCGGTGCCTGTGGATCAATTGGCTAAGGCGCCAGCCATGTACACCTAAGGTGGCGGATTCAAATCCCCAGCCCTGGCCCGCCAAACAACAATGATGGCTGCAACCAAAAAATAGCTGGGCGTTGTGGCGGGCGACTGTGGTCCCAGCTACTTGGGAGGCGGAGGCAGGAGACTCGCTTGAACCCAGGAGTTGGAGGTTGCTATGAGCTGTGATGCCATAGCACTCTACCCAGGGGGATAGCGTGAGGCTCCGTCTCAAAAAAAAAAAATTATAATATGTATTGATAAATAGTATTCCATAGTTTTTCAATTTATCATGTACCAGATTTTTCCTATTGTCCAAAGGTTTATTTTCAAGAGAAGTGTCTAGCAGAGCTTGTTAATGGTAAACTTCTTGATGCTACAAATCTGAAAATAGTAACATGATTTCTAAGTAATGTGTTTATTGAGCAAGCAAATATTACTTTATTCATTTCCTGCATCCAGTGATGCTATTAACATTCTTGCACCAGGTATATTATTATCATTTGTTGATAATAGAACAATTTCAGCTAAGGTCTTTCTTTAAATAAAATTAATAGATACTGACAATGATCACAACATAAAATCAGTTTTAAACCACCTGTGCACAATGTCTTAAGAGATTTTAAGACTCGTTTTTCAGGCATTCTTGATCTACCACATCTACTTTATACAATGTCTATAGCAACCGACTGGAAAAGGATCATTTTGGAAAGAAGTATTAGATTCTAATTAGTGAATGGAAATGATACGTTTCCCTCTCATAAGCCAAGTGGAAAGGACTTCACTGGCACCAACTCCCTTGAGCACTGCGTTCTTTGGAGTCTGACTAGTGCTCAGATGGGTATAAAAGCTTCATCTAGATTGATCTAAGCTGACAAACTGGGTCGGAATGCACAGGGTTGCCTTACCACTGTGGACTGCAGGACAGCAGAATGAAGTTTCCAGGGTCCAGCTATAGAAGTAATTTGGCTTGGATTCTGTCTTAAAAAGGATGTAGGGCAAGGAAGATGGGGTTCACTGGCAGAGGGTTGGTCAGGGTAAGTTCAGAAACTGGTGATAGCTGTTACCAAGAGCGAACCAAGGAACACAAAGTAGTCCCCATAAGAAAATGTGTCTTCACAGCTATCATTTAATAAAAAAGAAAGAAAGAAAGAAAATGCGTCTATTTCAATGTTCACCTAATTGAGAAAGTGCAAACAGCCTCTGACAGGACCAGCCTAATAAGATCCCTCTTTCTTTGTCACACCCCTACGCTGAAGCAAAACCACATTATATGGGAGGCTGACAAAAGAGGAAACAGGACGCAATGCTGCCCTGCCTCCAGCCTGAAATTATTTTAGGGCTGGAATAGGACAAAGTTGGGGAAGAGTAGAACTCTAAATTAAGAATATTAAGATTTAAAAAAAGTACTTTCAAACTTTGTATATTAGCTGCTATTTGAGAGACTAAAGAGAACACAATATACATGGCTATGATTGCATTGAGGCAAAGTATAAGCAAATCCACAGAGCAGGTACCGAAGTTAAAGACAAAAGTCACACTGCAATTGAGTAGTAAGAGTCTAAAACATTCAATAAAGTGATGTGGTAAACATTAGGTCATTATCATTTGGAAAACTTGTTAAATATCAGTGTTGGTGACCATGCTGATTTATAGATCCCCCCCACATACACACACACACAGAGTAGAACCTCTGTAATTTGAGCACCTCTTGCCATCGCAGTCAGAACTGAAACGTGACTTATATTTGATTTTTGTTATCTGTTCATATTGAATATTACAATTTTAATGTAGAGCTTCCTTCCTTTCATAAAATTTATACACATTTTTGACACCCTCTCTATTTTTACACACACTTATAGACACATACCGTGTGGCCACAAAGTTCATGTACAATTTTAAATTGCACACAAACTTTAGGGCCACCCTATATATTAGTAAAATTAAAGCTTATGATATTTACTTAAAACTTTAGAAAAATAAATGAAGAATTGTTTGAGTTTAAAAACATGAAATATCACATTATGAGTTTATGGCCCATAGTCGACTAATAAAATTGTATGGGGATGTAATTTAAAACATAAGCATACAGAATCTGTAAAAATTCTTTCCTATGGGCACGGCACCTGTGGCTCAAGCAGCTAAGGCGCCAGCCACATACACCTAAGGTGGTGGGTTTGAATCCCCAGCCCGGGCCTGCCAAACAACAATGATGGCTGCAACCAAAAAATGGCCAGGTGTTGTGGCAGGCGCCTGTAGTCCCAGCTACTTGGGAGGCTGAGGCAGGAGACTCGCTTGAGCCCAGGAGTTGGAGGTTGCTATGAGTTGTGATGACATGGCACTCTACCCAGGGGGATAGCTTGAGGATCTGTCTCAAAAAAAAAAAAAAATTCTTTCCTATGTAAGAACAATTAGAACCCTGGCAATAGTTTCAGCACCAACTTTTTCAGATGTCTAAAAATTAAACCAAGGCTTGCAGCAATACAAGGAGAATTTATTCGAGATAAATAGCTGACTCTCAGAAAGGATGGCAAATTATGCAATGTTTTAACTTCTCTTCACCCATCTTTGCAGTAGTGATGAAAGCAACAGCTGACAACCCCACAGAAAACCCACCACCTGACAGCCACCAAGGACTAAAAGAAAGTCAGACGCTCCTTGGAAGAACCATTCCCAGAGAATTGTCGTTGATTTGTCTGGTGCTTTCTTAGAAGACCCTATCAGAAAGTCTGCCTTTATGTAAACGGACTTGAAGCTCACCAGCGAAAGCCTTTTCCCTGAGGTTGTTTGGCAAAACAATTACAGACACTTGTTAAATATTGTGGCTGTTTGAGGCAGTGGATAACAGTTGGCTAAAATAAAGGCTAAAATAAACAACGGACTAAAATAAAACTGAAAAGCAAAATCTGGGGAATGAATGTTCAAAGAGAATTTTATAAGCTCCAGAATATTTCTGGGAATCTAGCAGGCTACAAACATACTGTATTTTCATCATATGGTTTATGTAACAAATCACCACCAATTTATAAAAGCACGGGATAGCTTAAAACAACAGGAGTTTATTCTTTCACATTTCTGAAACCCATAACTTCAAAATTCAGTTTACTGGGCCAAAATCAAAGTGTTCTTAGGACCATTCTTCTTCTGGAAACTCTAGGGAAGAATCAATTCCTTACATCAGCTTCGGAAAGCTTCCCAAATTTCTGTGCTGTGTCTACATCATTCCAGTCTGTGTCTCTGACGTCATACTACCTTCTTTGATTACGTCTGCATAGTCTTTTTCTGTCTATCTCTTAATGGTCTCCTTGTAACTTGATTACCTCCTGTAAAGGCCCTATCTCCAAATGCAGTCACATGCTAAGGTACTAGAAGTTAGGAATACAATCAATTACATTATATTTCCAACAAAAATGTAAGAAACTGATACAGGTATTTGATCAGTAGCACAGTTGTTCAAATTCTGTATGTTTCAAAACCATCTCTAAAACAGTGATGCAGAGGAATTGACATGTCTTCAGAAGACAAAGCTGAAAGAATGTACCCCTAGCACAGGCTCTATGAATAAGTGCTATAGAAACAAAAGGACATTTGACCGTTATTATCTGAATTTACATGAACAAATAAAGAGTATTTGTCAAGGTAAGTGTACTATTAGCTCTAAAATAGAGATTAATGAAGGCTTTTTTGCTTTAAAAATTCCTTATTTTCCTATATGATTAACAATTAAAACAAGATACAATAATTCTGAGTTTGTATTGATGTATATGCAATATATAAAGATGCAATTGATAGACCAATAACAGTATAAAAGAGGAGGAAGAGAATTTAGTTATATAGGAGCAGAAGATTTATGTCCTATTAAAATTAAGACACCACTACTATGAATTAATTTGTAATACATTGAGATATTAATTTCAACCTCAGGGCAACTACAAAGAAACTTCAAAGATACACTAAAGGCAATACTGGAGACTTTAAAATGCCATGCCAAAAGTTGGGCACTTAACTCAAACAAAAGAGGTATTAATAGAAGGAAATAGGAACACACAGTACACGAGACAGTTAGAAAACAAGTCAAATGGCAAATGTGCTCTTCTACATCAATAATAACACAGAATGTGAAAGGATTAAAAATCCAACCAAAAATCAGTAATTATTAAACTAGATCAGAAAACGTGACTTATCATTTCCTATGTGTAGTGAGGGGGGAAAAGGTTGAGTGTACAAAACAAAGGAAATCATAAATATTATGCATAAATTAAATTGAGAATAGAATACTATAAAGAAAATTAGTGAAACTGAAAGTTAAATTTTGGGAAGAGAAATTGACAAATTTTTATTTAGGTGATGGAGGAAAATAGAAGTCTCCAATTATGAAAATCAAGAATGAAAGAGGAGACACAACTGATATAAAAGGGACATGTTTGAGGGGTTAGTATGAACGATTCTATGCATAGAATCAATAAGATGACATGGATGACACGGAGGAATTCCTAAAGGGGCATCAACTATTGAAACTTACTTGTAAAGAAATAGAAAATATGAATAGGCATATATTAAATAAAAACATCAAATAAGTACTCAAAAATTTTCCACAGAGCAAAACCCAGATTAAAGTGGCTTAATGGGTAAATTCTACTCAATATGTAGAGAATTAATTACAACTCTTCACAAGCACTTAGGAAATATACTAGGGAAGGAGACACTTATCAGTTCATCTTTTGAGACGAAACTCACTTCTTGGAAGTGAAATAGTGAATCGTAACAGTCTGTCCCAAACATTTTGTAGTGACCTATGTATTTAACAGAGTAGTGCTGTGATTGCTCAGTATAAAGGCAATGGGGAAAGGAGATGGACATTACTCTTACCATGAGTTATGCCCAGGATTGGACCATTATTTAGAGATACGACCTTAAGGAGCCAGGCAGGAGCCACTCAATTAATTACCTCATAAAGTTCCAAGTCCAGTGATCCAGGGAAACTTTCCCAGGTTTTTCCAGCCTGGACAAGTGCCTGGATAGGTGAAGAAAAACAGAAGAGGCCGCACAGAGAGGTCTCTCTGGCTGACATAGTTGAGTAACTCCTAGTGTTTCAACAGAAGCACTATTTTGAGAATTGAGGTTACTAAAGACTCCATGGACCAGTGAAGAGGAGAGCAGTTAAGAGGACTTGCAAGGTGCCCTTACCTGTCAGAGATGTGAGGGGTCCACAGTGGAGGGCCAATCCTAAACCTACTTGCAGCATCAGAACTTTGTCAAGGCAAACACATTTGGAAATAACAAGAAAAGTGTACTTGAAAAGATCATTGCAATAGAAAGAATGCTATAAATAAAAGATTTTCAAGCTTTCCCAAAATCAAGGGGAAAAAGGAAAAACTTCTATAGAGAGGATTAAGAGGATAAAACAAAGATTGAAGAAACCAAGATTAGGCATTGGGACAGAATATGTTCTCCTGAGGACTGTTAATTTTTGGTGAGGGCAGTTCTGTGTCCCAGTTCTGCTGTGGGCTGTGGATGGGAATATTTTCAGAGTCCCTTGGGTTAGTAATACCAAAACATAAGCAAATGTGAGATAAATATGAAGCATGAAGACCAATCACTGAATAATAATGGATGTATTTGTTAGGCTTTTTAAGAGAAACAGCAACAGAAAAAAGTAGGATGTGTGTATGATTGTATATGTGTTTATATTTATGTATCTGTACTTTTACACATGCAGACACACACACATATATACAGGTTGGCTATAAAATTTGTGCATAATTTAAAGTAGTTTAAATTGTCTACAATAAATGGTCCTATAATTTTGTTTATTTATTTACTTTTGAAACAGAGTCTCACTCTGTAGCCCTGAGTAGAGAGTATCATGGCATCATAGCTCACAGAAACCTCACTCTTGAGCTGAAGAGATCCCCTCACTTCAGTTTTTTTTTTTAATTTTTTTTTTTTTTTTAAGTTTAGTAGAGAGGTGGTCTGGTTCTTGCTCAGGCTGTTCTCCAACTCCTGAGCTAGCTCAAGCAATCCTCCCACGCTAGCCTCCCAGAGTGCTAGTATTAGATGCCTGAGCCACCGGTGACTGGCCACTACACATGATTAAGCACACAGGAGAGTCTAAATCTTCAGGGTGGGAAACTGGATAAACAGGAAAGCTAATGTTGAAGTTTAAGCCCCAAGATCATTTGTTTGCAGAGTTCTGTTCATTTTATTATATGAAACCCATACTCATTGAGAAAGGTGATCTACTTTACTCTAAATCCACTGTTTTAAATCTAAATTTCACCCCAAAACAGCCTTAAATAAACATCTAGACTAACATTCAACCCCCTGTTTAGGCATGACCGCCCAGCAAAGTTGACATAAAAAATTAACCGTCACAATGAATGTGCTGACTTTGCTGCCAGTGTCTCCTCCCTAGTATAATGCGACTCATAAAGTGGGCTGAATCATTTGGGGTATGACGTGTACAGTCAGAATTCAAAATACCTCTATGCAGTATTCCAATTCATAAGCCTATGGTAATGGACATGAATTTATAATTTTAGCACTCCTGGGAGGTGGGGAGGTTCAGACACAGGTGGCACCTTTCTGTGAAAAGCACAGTCAATGATTTTCTCCTGAAACTCAGCATTTAATTAATACTTTATGAAGTCATGGAAATTTTAAACACCTGCAATTATTCATGATGGTCATGTTTAATAGTCTGGAAATAACATGTCATGATCTATAATATTTTTCAAATCTATTCATTTCTTTTACTTTTTTAATCACGATCTACCAGGTTCATTATGACTGCATTTTTTACTGCTGTGAGTAATAAGACTTCTGAAATGTGAACTCTAAATATCATCCCATGTAGATACTCTTTTAGTTGACCTATTTATTTAATGTCCACTTATGATTATCAGTAAATTAGTTGAATGATGATACCGAAAGGGACTAGCAATTTTCTCACTAGAACATTTATGGCAGTTTAAAACAATGTTTTAAATGAATAAAGTTGTCTACTCACTTTGAAATAAAAAATAGAAACAGACACATAATGATGACATATGAGACCTGCTTATAATTTTGTAAGATACGTAATGGTTCAGATTTTTATAAAATTAAAAAGTTATCAAGTTTTGTATTACATAAACATATTTTAATTACCAATAAAAATGGACTTTCACAAATAAAATTCAATAAGTATAAAATATAATAATCATTTGATAGTATTTTTGAACGTTACCTTTTTCTGTGGTGGCTGTATAGAGACTATATGGAGACGACATAAACTAATGGCAATCACATTTTCCTTTTTTTAGTAATTACAATGTCAATAGAATTAACATCATAATGGGTACTATAGACAATTGAGAAATATCTTCGAATTTTAAGTAAAAGAATTTTTTTGTGTATGAAAGCAATGATACATTTTGTAATACATGTGCTTGCAGATTGATAAACAATACTCCTGTATGCTTTTTACAAAGAATTTAATCAAGAATGACCTCCAAAAAAAATAAAGTCACAGAAAACATGATGTAAGAAATAATGGTTTATATTAATAATAAAATAAAATGCAGCACAACAGTAAAACATAAATAATGATGAAGAGGCACTGCTCAATTTTTAAACACAGATATTTTATACTATTATGTTGCAAACCACTTTATATTTTTTTGTATGAAATAATAAGGTATCAAAATCTCTTAGTTGTTGACTCCTACTTCTCAGGAGAAAGAGATTTTAAAATAGTAACCACCTCTACTTTTCATTACAAATAAAAAATATCCCCCAGTGCCTCAATTCCCCAATTCTTCATCAATCTTTTCCTCTTTTTCCTTCACTTTCTGGGATCCATAGGATTTCTTTGCTTTCTATCTTAATCAGTTCTCTACAACTATGTACTAAATTCATCACCTTCCAATTTCCAGTGAAACATTCACTATTGATTATTCTTTCCAAAATATTATTTGAAAATGACTCTCCCTATAAATCTTTTACATTTATATTTCAATACGTTATTTTCTACCCAGTTTTAGGGATTAATGAGCCTACCTCAGTTAAAACCTGCATCTGTGTCCCAAATTCTTCTTACAGCTAATATTCAAACTTCTCATTAGAGAAGCTATTTAATCTCTATGCTATCCTCCCTTTAAATCTTCCATTTCATTTAATTTGACTTATGATCTTAAATATTGAGGTTAACTAACTTTTAAAGCAATTTTTGTCTTAAAGGATTCAAATGCTTGTTTTTTGATTAGATAAATTAAGTTTTTACCCTTTTTAATATACTTCTTTTGGATTTTTATATAACTCTGTCTCAGAAAATTAAAAATATCCTTTGGTATTTCAAATGAAAACAATATAAAATTATGTTTTGATGATTAGAAAGCCATTAGTTTCTAGGGCAGTGGTTCTCAACCTTCCTAATGCTGTGACCCTTTAATACAGTTCCTCATGTTGTGGTGACCCCCAATCATAAAATTATTTTCCTTGCTACTTCAGGTGTGCAAAAATATGTGTTTTTCAAAGATATGTGTTTTCTGATGGTCTTAGGTGAGTCCTGTGAAAAGATCATTCAACCCCCAAAGGGATCACGACTCACAGGTTGAGAACTACTGTTCTAGAGGATGGGGTAAAGTACATCACACTTATTAGAAGAACCTAAGTGCTTTTGTATACATGCCATATTTTTTATTTAAATATATTTTAACATTAATTATTTTTTCTTTTCTCTATGTTAAGATATGACACTACATATTTATAGTAAATTTATATTAACATAAACCATAATTTAATAAACGTGAGGAAAAACTATTGTCTTCTCATCAGATAAAGTATATTTGATAAAACTAAATGTCATATCTTAATAAATTGTCAGACTAGCATAGAAGGAGAGTTACTATCCACATGCATGTATATCTTTGTAAAAACATCCAAAATCATAAATCATAAAAGGAAAATTCAAAGAAGTTGTAAGTGAAAACTCATATTTTACAAGGGAATACCAATAAGATCAATAACAAAGTTCAAATTAAGAAAAATGAACGTCACATGGCACCAGGACTACATACTCAAATCCCTGAAAAATAAGTGTAAACCATGAATCTTATTTTAAGCAAAATTATTTCTCAAAGAAAAAATGAAAATTATTTCAGTTCAGTAAAATCAGAGAGATTTTGTGGCTAGCAGATGTGTCTTACAAGGAATACTGAAGGTAGTTCTTCAATCTAAAGCCCACTGGCTCTAATTAGAATCCAAGTAGAAAAAAAATAGCCTTGGTAAAGGTAATTAAGTACTTATAAAAGAGATCTTAAATACAAATTTATTCTAGTTGCTTAGCTAACTTAAAAAAGCATTTTACAAAACAACAGGTGTGTGCACATATCTGTATTGTTGGAATTATAGCATATAAAAATGTAATTAATTAACAATAACAGCACAAAGTAAGGAGATAAAAAAAGGCTGTGCTTGAGTAAGGACATGACCCAAGATGGTAATGAATCTACAGAAAGAAATTAATAGGACAATAAATGGTATATAAGAAGGTTAATATAACAGACATTGCAAAAACATACTTGCTTCCTTTCCTTCTCTCAGGCTCATTAAAATATATATAATTATGTGAAGTTTTAATTATAATCTGTATTGTTTACTTTACAACATATATTTAATATATACAACAATAATACCACCAGAAAGGGAAGCAGAAATTGAGCAATGCGAGAGTAAAGTTACTGTATTTCATTGGAATTACTTTATTATTCCACTTCTATAAGTTAGAAGTAATTGTAATAAGATGTATTTGTAAAATCTAACGGAAACCTAGTTAGTTAAAATCTAGGGAAAACCTAGTTAAAAGTTGAATGTATTAAAATAAATACAATAGATCATATTCACTAATGCAAAAGGAAGCAATAAAGAACACAAAAAAGATATGTGCCATATAAAAATAAAAAATAAATAGCATAAAAGTTTGTACATTTTATGAATAATGCTAATTTTAAAAAGATTAATCGATCAACAGTAGAATGATTTATCTATATATGTCTATAGCAGATAACTTTCATGCAAAGATACAAATAGATTAAAAGTTTAAAAATTCTAAAAGACATCATAACAAACATTAAACGTAATAAATCTGGAGTGACAATAGTATAACAATATTGGAAAAATGTATTTTAAAACAAAAAGGTCATAAGTAGGCATAAAGCTAAACAATTTATAATGATAAAAGTCAATACATCAGGAGCACATAAAAATTATAAAAAATCGGGCAGTGCCTGTGGCTCAGTGAGTAGGGTGCTGGCCTC
>CAUYQV010130584.1:0-30226 GCA_963574575.1 Galagoides demidoff
CCACCAGCCCCAGTGCATGGGGCTGGCACCCTAACCAGTGAGCTCTGGGCACTGAGCCTGGGTAATTCATAAGTAATAGGCATTTATTTCTCACAGTTCTGGAGCCTGGGATTAAGATGCTGGTCTTCATGCTGTGTCCTCACATAGCAGAAAGTGGAAGAGCAAACAGGCTCAGCTAATTCTCTCCAACCCTTTAATAGCAACCTACTCCTATAACCTGGGTTCTTGTCTCCTCAATGAATCTCCAACAATAACAAAAAAAAAAAAAAAGGAAAACAAAATAATAGCAATCCACTCCCATCTATGACAGTAGGGTCCTCATGACTTAATCTCCTCTTAAAGGCCTCACCTCTTAATACTCTTAACACAGGGTGGGTCAGCTCAGAAATCAGACCCCCATCTCTAGGCACAGACAGACCCCTTTCAGGGCCACACCCTCTGGGCTGTAGCAAGGCCTTGAACAAAGAAGCCCAAAAGGTTCTGGACCGTTCCTCCTTGGGTAGGGAGCACACACCCTTCTTCCTTGTCTGCGCAAAAACTGTGAGGTTTGAGCTTTGTATTCCTGTGCTAATTTTAGGATCATTTTCTACCCACAAACCTCAGGCCAGCTGTGGCATACTTCCCCCAAAGCCCCTGCCTGCCAGATAGGATTTAAATTGCCTAAAGGCTCAGGGGGCTTCCCCCTTGGGCTTCCCCTTCCACTGCTGGAAGTTTTATTTCCCCTTTTTTGCTTATCAAGCTTATTACTTTTTCTCCCTGTCAATAAACTCTGGCCTGTCACTTATCCATGTGATCTGTGGTTTTATTCTTTGAATCCCAAGACCAAGGACTCAGCATAGAAATTCCAGAAACAATACTATCATACTGGGCTAGGTGCAGTGGCTCATGCCTGTAATCCTAGCACTCTGGGAGGCTGACATAGGAGGATTGCTTAAGCTCAGGAGTTTGAGACTAGCCGGAACAAAGCAAGACCCAATCTCTACTAAAATAATGAACAAATTAGTGGGGTAAGCTGGCAGGTACATGTGATCCTAGTTACTCAGAAGGCTAAAACAGGAAGATTGGTTGAGCTTGGGAGTTTGAGGTTGCTATGAGCTAGTCTAATGCCACTGCACTCTAACCAGGATGACAGAGTGAGACTCTGTCTCAAAAAAAATTTTATTTTTGGCTCAGTGCCTGTGGCTAAGGCACCAGCCACATACACCTAAGCTGGCGGCAGGTTCAAATCTAGTCCGGGCCCACCAAACAACAATGGTGGCTGCAACCAAAAAATAGCCAGGCATTGTGGAGGGTGCCTGTGGCCCTACCTACCTGGGAGGGGGAGGCAGGAGACTTGCTTGAGCCCAGGAGTTGGAGGTTGCTGTGAGCTGTGATGTCGCAGCACTCTACCCAGGGGGACAGCATGAGGCTCTGTCTCAAAAAAAAAAAAAATTTACTTTTCTATCACACTGAGTCTTAGGTCCCAACATTTGAATTTAGCAGGCATATTAGCATTCAGACCACAGCAGGAGAATAAAATCAGATATCATTTAATTGGAAAAAGTTAAGCTATGTGATTGTCTTTTCCCTTGGTATTATAAAGGTACCTTTACAACTCACTGTAGTATGTATTACTTATTCCTTTTACAGGAGAGACTGAAGCCCAGAGGAGTGAACACATGTTGAATGGGCTATCATAAAAGAAGAAAGCAGCCATCATTTGGAATCAATTCACTGGGTTTAAATAAGCAAACAAAAATAAAGGAAGTATATTGACTAACATAACAAAAAAGTCTGGGGGTCAGGTTGCAATCAGGCAGCGCAGTTGATTCAGGGGGACTCAATAAAAGCTATCAGGACACTGTTTCCCTCTGTTGTCCTCTCTTTTATTCTCTGCTGCTTCATTTTCAGGCTTCTCATGGTGGCCGGATGCCTGTCAGCAACTTCCCACCTAAAAGCTTCCCGATACAGGTGCCCCTGAAAAATGGGGTGGTCCTTCCAAAAGCCCCTGCCAAATCTTATTGTGCCTTTGGGTTCCAGTTGGGTTGCACCTCCATGAGTCTGTCACTGGGGGAATGGGATGCTCCTCTTGGGAAGGCCTGGGTCACACCATGGACGGTAGGGATTTCTGTAGGGACAACTCCACCTGTCCATGGGATGAGGTTGAAGAATGGAGGTGATTCCCCAGAAATGGATATTGCTCAGTAGACATACAGTTGATTTGCCCCAGTAGGAATAACTCCAAACATGACACCATATTGCTGTAGTGGATAGGACCTGACTTTGCATCTATCAGCAAATAACTAACGCATTTGAACGTTCCTGATGTTATTACTGTTCCTTTTAACCAGTTCAAACATCTTACGTAACACTAATTAACGAGTTGAATAAATTTTTGACATGTGTTCACTTAGTACGAAAGTCACGTTTTTAAACTTTTTTGAAAATTGTATTTTAGCAAGTGAAAATAGACCACTCCCTTTTATTTACAACTCTCATAGTCCTTTAAAAACCACCTAGATAATTTATATTTTCAGGAAAATCATAAATTTGCCTACCATTTTAAATCATTCACCATCCAGGTAAGTCAGAGTTCTTGGAGGCAGATCCTCTAAGCCAGCAGTTCTCAGCCTGTGGATTCCGACCCACAGGAACTGTACTAAAGGGCCACGGCATTAGAAAGGTTGAGAACCACTGCTCTAGGCCTTGGCCCAGCTGCCTGGCAGGTGCTGTGTGGGACAGAAGTAAGCTGTTCCCTCCTGAGTCCTACCCAAATTGTAGATTAGAGAGCAGAATGAATGAATAGTGGTGTTTTAAGCCACTCAGTTTTGGAGTCACTTGTAACATAATAACGAGTAACAGAAGGGGACTTTCTTTTCCGAAGTACCTCTGTCTTCGTTTAAAATTTTTGTAATAAACACACATACACTTAAACATTTTTAAATACATACTTTAGGGGAAAATTAAAATTAGATGCCTAGCTCGAGTTTCTATTGGTGCTTTTCTTACTTATGTTCTAAGTGATTTCCAGTGTCAAAGTCATTCCAGTGGTCAAAACCTCTTTTGTCACCAAATCCTGCTGTGATAGTTACTCTTGGGTCATTTTACACTGGAGGGAACAAGGAAGATAAGGGAAGTTGGAAGCTATACACGGACTATAAGGAAAGTACAGGCAGTCTCCAAGTTATAAACATCTGACTGGTGTACAACTCACACTTATGAAGGGAGGCTATTACAGGTAATAGGTAAATGCACCTGTTCCAACTTACATACAAATTCAACTTAAGAACAAACCTACAGAACCCATCTCTTTTGTAACCCAGGGACGCCTTCTGGTAAATATTATCAAATGGTGAATTTATTAACTGATTTATTTCCTACTTGACCTTTGTTCCTTTACTGATGCCATGTTCTCCAAACTTCAGGTCAATGGGTTGACTCTTAATGTATTCTTGGGTAGGAGAAAGTCTTTTCCTCTGTTACATGTTTCATTTACGAAGTATCTCTACTTTTTGAAGGTGAGGGATAGGGGCAGGCTATTTTTTTTCTTCAGAACTCATTGGCCATTTCAGTGCTCCTCAGGAGGAACTCAGGAAGACCAACATTGACCATCTCTTAAGTCAACTTGTGGCTTGAGAGAGAGCTGGGCTTTAGAAGGCTGTCCCTTGGTGTTTCCCATTTCCCCTGCTGAACTCAGAAGCACCTTCTAATATCTTTCATATGAGACAGAGATGCACCAGATACGTCTTTCAGCTATATCCTTTCTGTTTTTTTCTACATGGCCGTGAACCCATTAAACCAGTGGTTCTCAACCTGTGGGTCGCGACCCACAGGAACTGTATTAAACAGCCACGGCATTAGGAAGGTTGAGAACTACTGCATTAAACTAACATATCTCTAAGCCAGAATCTGGGGCTTTCTCTATTTATAGCAATGCCAAGTAGAAGAAAAATGTGAGTAGACAGCATTTGGAGATGGATGTGCATTCTATCACAGCATAATTGATTGTGTTTTGTCCTCTTCAGCCTGAGGGAGGGAGTGGGGTAAGGAAAGGAAGACATCTATAGTCCGAAATTTCAGGCTTGCCCAATGCTGCAAGAAGCCCAGCTGGTCTGTTCTGTTATCTGAAGCTGTGTACATGCATTTAGGAGCCAGCAGTCCCATAGTGGCCTCGTAGTCTCAGAGCACCTCAGGGACTAAGTGGGGTAGAGGGTACAGCAACTGACTGAATTGGTGCTCAACTTTTCTTTTCTTTTCTCTTTTCCTTTCTTTTTTGAGACAGAGTCTCAAGCTGTCACCTGCGTAGAGTGTGTGGCATCACAACTCACAGCAACCTCCAACTCCTGGGCTCAAGCGAGTCTCTTGCCTCAGCCTCCCAAGTAGTTGGAACTATAGGCGCCTGTCTATTTTTTTGTTGTTGGTGTTGTTGCAGTTGTTATTGTTGTTTTAGTGGGCCCAGGCCAGGTTCAAGCCCGCCAACCTTGGTGTATGTGGCTGGCGCCCTGCCCACTCAGTTACAGGTACCACTCAACACTTCTCTTGATTTGGGAATTACAAACACAAAAGTAGTATTATATTTGAGGGTCTATAGGAAAATGTGGCCTAGGCTAGTTTTTCCTTTCCTTTTATCTTTTGAGACAGTGTCTCATTTCGGCACCCAGGCTAAAGGGCAGTGGCCAGAGGCTAGATCACCTTCTTATAACCTCGAATTCCTGGCCCAAGTGAGCCTCCTGCCTGAGCCTCCCAAGTAATTCGGACTATAGGTACATGTCATTGTGCCTGGCTAATTTAAAAAAAAAAATTATAGAGATGAGATCTCACTGTGCAGCCTAGGCTGAAAAATGAGGTTACTAAATACCAAATGTATTAAGAACAATTTTTAAGCTAAAAAAAAAATCATCTTTTATTAGACAAATCAGTAGATAAAAAATAGTTTTCATTGAGAAATGAGTCAAAGACATAAATAGTCAATCTGCAAAAGATGAAATAATGATGTCAAGAAATATGTAAAAGATGTTCAGTTTTACTAGTCTTGAGAAAATGCAAATAAAAACAATGGTACCTTTTTCTTGCTATCAGAATGGTCAAGATTTAAAAGATATCAAATTTTTTTTTTTTTTTTTGAGATAGAGCCTCAAGCTATCCCCCTGGGTAGAGTGCTATGGCATCACAGCTCACAGCAACCACCAACTCCTGGGCTCAAGCGAGTCTTCTGCCTCAGCCTCCCAAGTAGCTGGAACCACAGGCGCCCGCCACAACGCCCGGCTATTTTTTTTGGTTGCAGCCATCATTATTGTTTTGGCGGCCCAGGCTGGATTCGAACCTGCCACCTTAGGTGTATGTGGCTGGCACCTTAGCCAGTTGAGCCACAGACGCTGAGCCAAAGATATCAAAATTTAATGTTGGTGGCAAAGATTCTCCTTTCACCAAACTCCGTCCAGGTCCTCTGAGCCCTCTTCTTGAGAAGGTCTTAGCCTTGGCCTAAAAACACTACAGACTTCGTAGCACAAATAATTTTGCCCACCACTCTCCCTACATCAAAAGACTTAAACAAACATTAATAAAGTTCCCAACAGCCCAAGGCCACATGGGATGACCCCTGCCCCATTTAAAGTGTCTGCCTGAGAAAGCTCAAGTCCAAAAGAATTCAATGTCTGTTTCAGTCGACTCCTGGTGATAGGCCCGGGACCACTAAAAACAGCAGACGATGGTCAGACCTTCCTCTGTCCCTTTATGATGCAAGTATCTCCTCTAGTTCAGGATAGTTTTACTCTACTTCTAGAAAAGTCTCTAAAGGAAGTTTGGACATGGAAAGATGGTCAGAACACAAATTATGAAAAACATCCATCTCTCTCTCTGCAATTCCTAGAAATACACCTGAAAAGATTTTCCCTGAAAATGTATTTACAAATAATGATACAGTCTGAGTGGTGAGAGGGTGAGTTTTACTTGTTTCTGTATTTTCTGGTTTGTTACCTGCCCACCTCCCCGCAATAAGCATAGATCCTCCCTGTAAACGGAAAAGAAAATGAAGCACATTAGGGCTGCCCAGAAAGTATCCAGCCATGTAACGAAAAATAGGGATACAGGCTGGATACTCTCCAGACAACCCTTTTATGAACTAGTGTGTGAGAGAGAAAGAGAGAACTGATTCCAACAAGAGCCCTCAATGACCACCATCAGAAGGATTCAGATGTGCCAGGATCACTTGGCCTGTCTATGCCCATTCTCACATTCTCTGGCTATGTGATCTTGAATATCTCACACAGACACAAGTTCCTACCAAATGCTACTTGTGCTGGTAGAAGGTGATGATACTAGGGCAGACTGGTTTTCTCTCCTCTTCGGTCTACTCTTTTGTATTTTTAAATGAAAAAAAATTCATGAATTACTACCAATGATGACAAAGGACAAATACTAAACAAAATTTGTTCATTCTCTTTATTAAAAAAGTGAAGAATAACCAGGATGGGCTTTTAGAAATTATGTTTCTGGGCTGGGCACAGTGGCTCACACTTGTAATCCTAGCACTCTGGGAATGGGTGGATTCCCTGAGCTCAAGGGTTCAAGACCAGCCTGAGCCAGAGCGAGACCTCATCTCTAAAAAAAAAAAAAAAATAAAAAGCCAGGCATTGTGGTGGGCACCTGTAGTCCTAGCGGCGACTTGGGAGGCTGAGGCAAGAGAATTGCTTAAGCCCAAGAGTTTGAGGTTCCTGTGAGCTGTGACGCCATAGCACTCCACTAAGGGTGACATAGTGAGACTCTGTCTCAAAAAAGTAAATACATTATTGTTTCTGTGTTTCTGGTGAGAAAATAATTTTAAACATAACATGTGCAAATGTAATTCTATATTGGAAATCACTTCTCTGTTGAGTTCTACAAGCAGGAGAGCTTCTCGTGGGTCTTGGTGACTTAGTGATTCAGTATGTATGGCAGAGATTAGGGTCCCCTCCATAATTCTCTCCATCTGATCAGTTCAAAGTAATGTTGAAAACTAAACTCAGCCTGCAGAGAGCAGAATGGCCCATTCTGCCACCTCCACTATCTGCAGTGCTGCCCGGCTCAGGAGCCCGTCTTTCTCAATGTCTGGCGTGTGCCCTACTAATATCCTGCTTTAGGCTTCAAGGTCCACTCATAGGCTCTGACTGAAAACTTTTGGATCTTGCCCTGCATCTAATTTCACTTCTTTTTGGAAACAGCAATTTTCCCTTGGAGAATCATATCTCCCCTGCCTCACTGTGGCTCACTTGGGGCAAATTTCTGCCCTAGCTCTGGGGGTAAGCGTATGACCTAGGTTCAACTAAGTCTGCATAATCCTTCCCTCCAGCTACAGTGGCTGGCTCAGAAATAGGCTGCCAAGCCAGCCTCATGAAAGGCAACCCCAGGTCTTTCACCAGGACCAATGGGAAGTGGGTGACGCTTTCCAATAGGCTGAATCCTAGTCTGTGATTTCAAAGACAATGGGATAGTAGAGAAATAGTCTCATCAGTTCACGGGAGAGAGAATTTCTTTCTTTTATTTCTTGGAGGGGACACAGAGACTGAGTAAATGATAGTAGGGGGTTGGAGTTTTACTTCAAAAGCAGGATTCACATAATCTGAAGAGATGTGCTAGTTGAGCTCATGGAGAAACAGCAGAAAAAGCAAAGAAAAGAGAAACATTAGGAAAAGCCTTCACTAACAGGAGAAAGGAAACAGAAGCTCAAGGAGGAATTTGCAAAAAGCAGTCTGGTCAGCAGACCTCCCAGCTGGCTTCCGATGATCTGAACCTTTTGGTATTTACACCCTATGGAATCCTCCCCCACTGAGTGTGATTGGATCTAGTATCTTGTTTCTAATTAATGGAATAGAGCCAAAGTGAGGGCATGTCACGTCTGTGATTAGGTTACAAAACGCTATGACTTCTGTCTTGCTAGTGATCTCTCTCTCCTTGGTTTCAGTGAAGAAAGCTGCCATATTGGACAGAGCCATAAAGTGAAGGGCCGAGGGCAGGCTCAGCGGCCAGCCAGCAAGGGATGAGGCCTCTGTCTAACAACCACAGAGAAATTAAATCCTGCTGTGTGAGTGAGCTCCGAAGCAGATTCTATCCCAGCTGAACCTTGAGAGAGTCGTGTGAGAAACCCTGGCTCAACACTTTGATGGCACCTGGGACAGACCCTGAAGTGGAGGCCCTAACAGAAACTGGGATAATAATAAACAGGTGCTGTGTTAGGCCCCTAAATTTTGGCACATAGTTGGTGTTCACAAATTCTGTACCTGCAGATTTGCCCAGGTACTAAAATGTATTTGTATCCCCCAGATAAACACTCAGCGCTTAGCCAGGAAAAACATGAGTTGCCTTAGATGTGTACTCCCAGCTGAGGGCAATAAGGCAAGGCTCGGCCTTCTTGTGTGAGCTCCCAGAACATGGGTCCTTTTCATAGTCTATTTAGTTCCTTTTTTGGATTATTTTGCTGTTTTAAATGGCCCCCAGGCATAGTAAAGACGGGCTTTCTGGTTTTCCTAAATGCAAGAAGGCTGTGAGCTGCCTTAGGGAGAAAAATATTCCATGTTAACAAAGCAACATTGTATATTAAATAAGGAATCTTTATACAGAAGCACACATGAAGCAAACCTATATACCGATTGGTTGACGAACATGTGGCCAGAGGCTCACAGAAACCTCTCCCGGTATTTCTCCTAGGAGCAATGGGTCAGGGTCACTAATTCAGGGCTCTTGGTAACTTGATAGGACATAATGACTGTGGATGATGAAAACTGAATGGGATTTGTTGATGTAGCAATAGATGTCCACTGCAGGGGGAAGAGTAATTCAGCTCACCAATCTGAGGGCGAAGAGTTTCACCAAGAAGATAAAGGAGATGGTGATCACGGGTGTAGGGCTCTGGGTACCCCGCTGGGGGGAAGGCTGGAGAGAGAATGGATAGGGATAACATCTAAATAGCATTCAAATGATAATGAGAAGAATTTTTTGCCTTGTGGAAGAGACTTATTTGGAACAAATGTGAATGAAACAATCTGGGAAAAGTAGCTGCAGGAGGCAGTCTCACTGTTTTCTTAGGCCCCAAGGCCAGTAGTGGCTTATATCACTTTGGGAGGCCGGGGTGGATTGCTGGAGGGTAGGAGTTTAAGATCAGCTTGGGCAACAGAGTGAGACCTCATTGCTACAAAAAATTAGCTAGGTGTGGTGGCGGGTGCCTGTAGTTTTAGCTACTCCAGGAGGCTGAGGCAGGAGGATGGCTCCAGCCCAGGAATTAGAGGCTGCAGTGACCTATGATCATGACGCTGCATTCTAGCCAGGGCCACAGAGTGAGACCCTGTCTCTAAATAAATAAATAAAGCCCACAGCTCTGGGAAGATTTATGTGTCAAAAGGCATCAGCATAATTAAAAGCTCCATGACTGTGCAGGACGCTGCCACCCAGGGCCGGCTCCTGCCAAGCTGCAGCACTCCGGCAGCTGACAGAGGGAAACGGCGCACCTATCAGGGAAGCCATAGAAGGGAACAGCCCCCTGGGGAACCAGCCTGCCGTAACAAAGTGTTTCTCTGGTCTATGATGGAAAGTCCTGGCTGAAAGTTTAAGTCCTTTCACTTCATTTATTTTGAACTTCAGCCTACAAAAGGCTCCTTATGGTTTTGATTTTTAATTAGGCCCCCAACTTTACGCCTGATCCCCACACCCAATACTCACTCTGAGTGTGCTAAGTCCTTAAATACGAAAGGATTTTGTATAATGTGTGGCTTTGTGTATGTCTTCAAGTTTTATAAATGGCTCTATGCTATAAACACTGAGATCATACTTGTTCCACTCTGCCCTATGACTTAAGTGTTGTTGCATGAATGTGTAGGTTGTTGTTTCTTACAACTGTGTAGGGTAATATAATGTGCATTCATCGACTTCTACCCATCCTTTCCCTCAGCCTGGACATTTAGCCTCCAATTCCCACCACCATAGTTAGGTGCCAGGACCAAAATGAATCTCACAGTGCACCTTGTAGCAGCATGCCCTTCACCGGCCTGCACGCACTTCTCAGCTTTCTTGCTGCTTCCTTCCCTCCTTGAGTAGAGGACAGTATTTACCAGAACTTATTCCTAGATCATGAGAACGGGCAATCCCTCACTTTTGGTAGAGTGACTTTTCATTTGGCTAGTCGGACAACTTTCTAAGAAAAACAAGTACCCATTGATCATTAAATTAAAAAAAAAATAGCACAATCGTTCGTTTTGACTCTGGTTTGGCCTGAAGGTTGTGAAAGTGAAAACTAAAAACTAAAAATAAAATGCTGTTTAATACATCTTAATTTAAAAATAAATATAGGCCATAGAAAGGCAAGGGACAGAGTTGGCAAAATCAAATAACTGTGAAACCTGGAGACATTTCCGAAGTGAGAAATTGCTCATCCAGAGAGTAAACAACACATTCCTAAAACTTCTCTCAAAAGAGAACAAAGCTGGGGTGGCCAGGAAGCCAAAACATGCACATGCCCCCTGGAGCAGCTGCCAAGCTAGAGTGATGTCCAGATAGAAAAACTCAAGCCGGAGAAAAGATTGTTGCTGACTCAGAGAAAGCAAACCATAACATGTGGAATCAATTTTTATTTCTGAATTATACTGAGGCTATATAGATATAGTGTGTCATTACATATTTTTTATATTATTAATCCACATCATTTAGGGAGAATTTATTTATTTACCAAAACAAAGTCTAATAGATACTTTCTTCTGAGCAATCAAATACATGATAGAAAAACCTTTAAATATATAAAAGATTAATTTGTGCATATCTAAGTGTTTCTAAGGGAGCAGACTACTGAGGCCTTGTGAGAAGAGGGGAGTTGCAGACGCAGCCCCATAACCGAATACTTACAATGACATCTCAATAACAAAGGCTAGGAGTAGTGACATCCTCACACATCCCAGGGCATGGTTTAGGGGGTCCCCCCATAAAACATTGTATGGCTTCAATAGGAACTTCAGGGTTTTCTCCCACACCCTCTATGGCCCTCAAAGAAAATTTCTCACTCCTTGATAGTAAATTCTGTGCAGATTTTGTCCTTAATCAAGGAGCTAGGCAAACAGCAATTGCCACTTTGAGAAAACAATGAGTATGTCCCAATGATCCCATGGTTCCTCTCAATGCAGATCTACAGGAAAATTGCAAAACAGTTCCCAGAAGTCAGAACCAAAGCAAGAACGCTCAGAATGCATGGGCTAGGGAGCTGCGTGGTGTGAATGTTTACACACGTCTACCTATCTGCTTAGGGATTGTTTTTTTCAGGATGTGTCTAGGATTCTATTTACTTGGATTGACTTTACATGGTAACTTTTCTCTAGCACATGCAATTAAATTAATTTGTCCTTTTAAGATAATAAAACAGCAGATGCCTAAATATCAGAGTGGATATGCAGACCATAGAAAAGCCCACACAAAATCATTGATTGGGAAAGATGTGCGTAATTTCTGTGTAGGAAGATGAAGCTTCAGACAGCAATCCCACCCGAGTGGTCTGGACAAGTTCAGAAAATATAAACACGAATGGTAAGACTGTTGCCCTGGCTGGTTGACAGGTCAAGGCCCTCAGGTCTTAACCACGAAACTGAAGGTGGGATTCTTTATGACCTCTTTTGGCTGGAGTGCTCATGGAATTCATTTTCCAAAATGGGCCACTACCGAGTGAAAGTGGTTCACAGTTGAACAAACTGGAATCCTGGGTCACTGCATTTATGTCAACATCATGTTCTGGGAGAGACACAATTTGGGCTTCCGAAAGTGAAGGTGGGCTGTGAGAGAGGGCGGGCTCCAGGGTGTCTGTGAGAGGAGCTGATGTTACGAGCAAGGAGACCCAAGAGAACACACAGTTCATAAGATAGGAGGCTGAAAGGACCAAGAGGGGGAAACAGTAACCACAGAGGCTTATGGAGGACAGACGGCTGACCTGGGTGTACGTGAGGGCGTGTGTGGAAGGAGGTGGGGAGACATAATGCAAACAGGGTCAGAGAAACTCAATTGCTGTGCAAAGATGTCCACTACAAAGCAGTTCAGGGTTGCTCAGACCCAGGGCTCCAAGTGTCCCAGACGCCTCTTCCCGATGTAGTTACTGTTAGGGGACAATGGTGACCCTCTTCGCTTGCATTCCTCCTATTCCAGTTTATTTGGAATAGGAGGCCCTGGAGACTAAGAATGGTTCCCAGAGTGAAGTGGGGACTTTGGCAACGCCTCTAAATGGCTAAAGAGGAGCTTCTGAGAAGGCGTCATTTTGGGTCTTATGATACATCCTGAGTCGCACGTCATGGTGTGGGCTCCTTGTCTTTTCCAGCAGACCATGTAATACATTTGTCTCTGGATGTCAAAAAAATCAATTATTTGGCAGCCTCACTTGGCCATTCTGTTAGAGAAGCTGTCTACACAGCAATAGGAGACGGAGTGAGAAAGGATGTATTTGCTAGAGCAGGGGATGGCAAACGTTTTGTCACGATAGTAAAGGCTTTAGGCTTTGTGGGCCGTGTGGTATTTCGCAACTAGTCAGCTCTGCTTTGAGAGTGTGAGAGTAGCCACTGACAGCATGAAAATAAATTCATGTGGCTATTTCAATAACATTTCATCTATGGATACGAAAAGTTGAATAATTTTCATGTGTCATGAAATATTCAAAAAATTTTTTCCAGTCCCAAATGTAAAAACCATTCTCCCCTTGGGCTCCTGAGCTGGATTTTGCCAAGCCCTCTGTTAGAGAGACACAGATCTGAAATCATGCTGGCATTGTTGAAGGGCATATGAAGACTATGGAGGAAATATTTTGCAAATGATAGCATGTACTCGGATTTATTTTTAAGCATGGGATCAGGTTAGTGTTTAAAACAGATCTTTTGAATAATGCGTGTGAGAGAGAAATTTGGGTAACTGAGTGTTACTAAATCATTCTTGAGTGGGCCACCTGATACTGAGTTCTTGGCACTTAAAATGTAACATTTTGAGCAAGAGTTATAGCCTGAAGGGGAGACAGCTATCAAGCCTGACACTGATCCTTAGGTTTCACAATGGGGACGTCATGAACATTCATTGGAGAAATCATGATTTTTCAGAAAGACCAATTTACATAAAACCTGAAGCCCAGCTTGATAACTAAAATAAAACTGATGTAAGTTAGAAAGCCTGGCATCCCTTAAGAAAGTAAAAGTGGTTCAGCTGAGCCAGAACAAAGTGGGTCCTTAGGGGATGATGGTTCTACACAGGCGTCTGGCTTATGGCTGCTGTGAGCACGATTAGGATTTTGAAGATGAATTCCATGAGGGCAATTTTTCTGGGAAGAGCTGGGCCCTGTGTCCTTCAAACCTAAAACAATTCAAACAAACCGGAGAGAAATCCAGCTGATCGATGGAGACACATCCACTCGCCCCTAACACAGATTTAAGATATTCTACTGGTCAACACGGGTCTAAGGGATGAATCACCACTGCCCCAGGTGTTAGTGAAATATTGAAATGGGAGGTCCTACGTCCTTGCTAAGGTCCAACGAAAATCTTTGAGGCACATAATTGGCAAAATAGGAAAGTACACACAATTTCATCAAATATGTTAAGAGTAAACAAATTCACTTGCTATATCTGCGCTTAGAAATTTAGAATGGCACCAGATAGTGCAAAGTGGAAAAAGGGAAGCCTTGGCCCTGTCTTTTCCAGGTAGATAGTTTCAGCAGAACCACGACGCCGAGAAGCAGCCTCTTCTTCCAGCCTGGCCAACTAGGGCTTTTCTTTCGGCTTCAAGTCAATGCTATAAAGAAAAGAAAGAAAGAAAAGAGGGGGAGAGAGAGAGAGACAGAGAGAAACACGGCAAACAAAATGAGAAACATTTGCAATGATTTGGGTGGCATGGGTGTGCTTTTTTCCTCAAAGGACTTAAACTGAAAATAAATCATGCAAGCTTCTTATGCTAGAAAAATCTGCTAGAACACAATCTTCCCCTGGTTGCCAAGCTTTTCTCTAAAATATGGAATCTGTTTATGTTGACAAAATTGTTTCTGGAAGCATTTTACACCTTTTCAAAATGATTCAGGGAAACCAAAGACTCACGTTAAGGCTCGCTCCTAAAGTCAATTACGGTAAGCAACAGTATTGCATTTTAGAGATAAGAGATCTGTTTTGACTAAATGGCCTTTCTTTGCAAAGCAAATAAATGATCTGCCTGAAATAAGTAATATCTGATAGATGTTAAATAAGAAGTGGTAAAGAATAAAACAAAAACAGTGAAAGGAAAAAAAAGAAAAGGAAAAGCACACACACACACACACACACACGCACACTTGCATGGACGCACCCCAGAAAACATTTTCTAGGAGCCAAAGGATTTGACTAAACGGGGTCAGCTTACCTTAATAAGATGGATCTTTACAACTAAAGAAAATCTAATTTTTTTTTTTTTTTTGAGGCAGAGTCTCATTTTGTCTCCCTCAGTAGACTATGTGGTGTCACAGATCACAGCAACCTCAAATTCTTAGGCTCAAGTGATTCTCTGCCCTCAGCCTCCCAAGTAGCTGGAACTACAAGCACCTGCCACAATGCCCGTCTATTTTTTTTTCACAGACAAGGTCTCCCTCTGGCTCAGGTTGGTCTCAAACTCGTGAGCTCAGGCAATCCACCTGCCTTAGCCTCCCTGAGTGTTAGGATTACAGGCGTGAGCCACCTCGCCCAGCCTGAGAAAATCTGTAAGAATGTCCTGTGAGTTTCCAATTGTCTAGGGAATAAGTAAAACTCCCTCACATCATGTGTCTCTCTTCTGTTCCTGTGTACACAGCACAACTTCCTAGCACATCCACTCAAAAAGAAGAGAATTAAAAGCCAGAAAACAGTCAGAAGAATTTCAGTCATGAAGACAGAGAAATGATTTGTTGGGTAATTTGGGAAGTATCTGCAGATTTTGCTAATCTCTGCCCCTGTGAACCACAGCCTGTACGTTGCACAGGTCACTGTGTTTACTTGTGGAATTTGCCCCAGCTGAGCAGTATTCCTTCAAGTGGATTTCCAAATAAAGCCAAACCCCTGCTGCCTGCCCATGCAGTTTATAGTAGTAAAGAATCTTTCTTTTAAAATATCCTTAGCAATTTCTAGTGCTTGTTACCTACCTTCTCTAAATTTCCATTTCTGTATCAGAAAATGGAACAAGCAAGCCTGTCTTGAAGCTTGCTAAAAATTTAGTCTAAAGTGTTTTCACTTGTACATAGCTAACATACTGTAATGTCTATTAGTAGTAGTAGCAGTACCTCAGTATTTTTTAAAATGAGATAATATCACTTTGCTTAATAATTCTACTTGCAATAGTCTTGTCTCATTTTAGCAGGCCAACTCATCATCAATATTAATCTGTTTTTTATGCCCTTAAGGATCTGATTTGCTCTATTACCTGCAGAATTTTACTTTAGAGGTGTTCTCTTTTTATCCACTGCGAGTTCTAAATCTTTTTCTTACTATGCTTTTACAACATGGGCCATTTTTAATCTTGTTTTTGTTTCTAAAATGTACTTCCTGCCCGCGGTTATTCCTAGAAGTCTGTATTCGATCTGATTCGGTGATTGGACTTTCACTCTTTCTTCTCACGGTGTTGGCTCAGTTTCTCTTACAAACCAAGGGACCATTTACTACATCAAAACTTGTGGCACATGATCTAAAAAGTGTAAGTGTGGGTCAGAACATTTGAAATCATCTCGTGAAGTTTAAAGTGTACACTCATTGCGTTTTACCAGCGGAACCGCTGATAAAAATCCAGACCACCACTTAGGCCAAGATGCTTATCATGACACACTTCACTTTTGGTACTGCCTTTTTGGTAAATTACATAGGGCATAATTCATCCCTTTAGTGGCAACCAAAAAGCTGAAAGACTGAAACCTATTTAGCAGTTTATAGAATAAATATGAGATAGTCAAAAGTAAGTAAATACAAGAAACCATTTAAATGAATTCTTTTTTTTAGAGGATTAATTTTTGAGACAACAATTATCCTGTGCTGTTAATGAAGCTCCTGATAATGCTGCTAATTTAAGTTTCCCCAAATAGGATCATTTTATATATATATTTTTTTTCTTTTTTTTTTTTTTTCTTTTCAGTTTTGCTGGGGCTGGGTTTGAACCCACCACCTTCAGTACATGGGGCTGGCACCCTACTCTTTTGAGCCACAGGCGCTGCCCAGGATCATTACATTTTAAACATACATATAAAAATATAGAAAGGGCATGTTGTAAGTTTCAGGACATGAATGAATGAATGAATAAAATCCAAACTTTAAAGTGAAGGAGACAGGCATCTACAGCTACTTTTACTTAGTATCCCTTTTGAAATAAAACATTTATCTTTAATCAGACTTGACTTTTCTTCATCTTTGGGCAGATGAGCCTAGTTTCCTAGGGCCAACTTTGTAATGAGACAGAGCAATCTGATAATTTTACGATTCTAACATATAGTAAATGAGGTCCCTTACAAAGTGTCTGACAATATTGCTTAATGGTGACAATGAGTATTTGCATTTTACATTTTATGTAGGAGGAGGGAGGAGATGAGTGGAACCCTCCCCTCTCTCTCTCTCTGAGGAAGATAAGAGGCCTCTACACTTTTTATTCTGGGCCCCACTGAGCCCCTTGAAAGAATCTTTGCTTATTTATTTTGTATTTCGTTCATTCAATATCCAGCTATAGAAGGTGTAAAATGCTTCCATGCAGAATTCTTACCTGGCCCTGATGGCTTATAGCAGACAGAAGCCAGAGGAAGGTAAATGAAGCCCTTCATTCTAGTACTAAAGAAAGCCAGAAATTCAGGCTGGGTGTTAGCCAGAAAAATATATTTTTGGCTACCATTCTCCCTCATCCCGGATCTCATTCTCCACACCTTAACCAGGTGCCTGGTAAGGGCTTAGCAAAGAGAGCACCGACGGAAGGGAAGCCCAGAGAAGAATAAGCTCTTCTGACAAGTAGGAAGTTACATGAACAATTTGCAGCACCCTCCAGTCCTCCATACCCAGCCCTAGAATGAACACGTACAGGAAGCAATGTTTTGCCCCTTCCCAACCAGAACAGCCCTACGTATGAATGAAGAGCGAGACAGACAAGGCAGACGAAGGAGTGGGTAAGCCCCGAGATGTAGCAGCACTTGGCCAGCAAGAGATCCGGCTTCCAGAAGGGCCTTCCTTCGTGCTACTCGGTAACCATGGGCACTGTTAGCCGCTTCGGGGGGCTTGGTCTTGCTGAGCGAGGAAGTATCTGAAGTAAGCATATGAGAGATTGGGGGACTGAGATATTTTTGCTTTCATGTGGCAATTTGTTTGAAGTGGTTGTGTTGTGATCTCACAGAGACACAACCAGAGTGACCATCAGGACGACAGCTGTGTGGTTTCCAAGCTCCCTCTACAGCCTATGGTCTGTGTGGACTTTTCAGGTGTGACTTCCTGTGGAGTTTCTGTGCCTAAGCCATGGGTCAGCATGGCTACTGCAGAGACCCTGCACTGTGATTTTCCAACTCAGTCCTCAAGGGGAAGAAGTTCCAAAAAGAACAAAGGGAGACAACAGAGACACATTTAACTTTGACCTCTGCCTCACCTTCTATAGTCCTGGGGACAAGGACAATGTCAAATTCTCCATCTCTCAAACTTCACCACTCTTCTACCTCTCACTGGAAGGCAATGTTCTCTCTGAGAGCATGCAGGGCCTTCAAACTGACCTGGCCATAAATTAGCTCTGTTCTCTGAGCATGAAGACCACTTCTTCCTGATTTAAAAATCATGGGTTTCAGAACTGCACCGCCCGGGTTCAAATCCTAGCTGTGGGCCATCCTCACAGCTGTAAAATGCTGACCTGGCCAGATAATCGCTCTATGCCTCTCTTTTCACATCTATAAAATGTTCTGGGCAGTGCCTGTGGCTCAGGGAGTAGGGCAGCTGGCCCCATACACCGGAGGTGGCGGGTTCAAACCCAGCCCCGGGCAAAAACTGCAACAACAACAAAAATGTTCTTTGTAAACTTATTTTGAAAATTAAAAACAGACACTGCATGTGAAGCTTTGGGCAGACAGTCTGGTACATGGTAGGAATTTGTTATATGTCAGATTTTTATTTCTCAAAGGTGGGAATCATCCAACTGGGTCACTCCTAGAGTCTCATCCAGACTTGACTGCCTCCTGGACTTTGCAAAACAAGGACATTTTCCCCTCAATCTGCCAAAATATTCAATTCAAATGGAAGTTCCAGCTTTCACTAATTAAAATGGATGATGTCATGCAGAAAGCAGAGTGGCCTCTCTCTTGCCCACGTGTTCTGACATCTGGCCCTCACATTCATTGTCATTCTATGGGGTTTGGAAAGTAGAAGGTCACGCAAATGCTTAGGTTATCCTTAAGAAATGTAAGTGGTGGTCGTGAACAAAAGAGTGTGAAGCTGGCAAATTTCTCTTCCACGAAAGCTGCACATCTCAATGAGGTTTACCCAATCCTTAGAGTGACTTTTTGTTTGAGAGCCCAGCCGTACGACACAAGTATACACATAGCTGTTAATGATGGTGAATTCTTACTCCTTCTCCATAGAAGACATTTCTGGATCATTGTAAAGGCAGCTAGTTCTGAGTGCAAGGAGAAAACAGGAAGCAGTCAGCTCTCTACTGTTAACTACTTTGCAAGCACACCAGATCTGGGGCCCTTAAAACTGTTTAACAAAGCCTGATTGCTAATGCTGAACAAATCTGCACCTGAACAGATGATTCCTTAACCATCAGTTTTGAAATAGAGTGACTACCCACGATTTAGAAACACAAAAGATTTAAAACTCCAAACACCTCCAGTGGATCTTTACATTTTGAAATGTTTACATATATGTCAATTCCTCGACATGTGATGTCACCATCAGAAGTAGGATCAATTGGGGGAGGATTCTTCAGGCTGATGGCTTACCTACTGAACCGAAAGCAAGAGAATGGACTCTGAAGAAAAATCCAATTACTGTTATTCAGTCCTTCACTTTCAAGTACTGGTTCTCAAAGCGTGGTCCAAGACCAGCAGCATCAGTGTCACTGGCAACTTGTTAGAAATATACAGATTTTTAGGCTCCGCCTGGACCTGATGAATCAGAAACTTTGTGGGGTGAGGCCCAGGATGTTGTATTTTAACAGGTGCTCCAGCTCATGGTGATACACAATAAACTTTGAGAACCACTATTCAATCATAGTGAACTTATTCTTACGCACATTCAGTAATTTATGCATCATAAATGTATGGAGCATCTACTGTGTGCTGGGCATGAGCATAGCATCTTCTTTAAGGGGGAGATCAAGACTTTTCAGGACCATCTGAGCTATACAGATACCTGAGGGAGGGCAGGAGGAGGGAGGGAAGAGAATGAAAGGATGTTTGCATTAGGTTGTTACATTAGATACAAAACTGGTTAATGCCCAACAGGGCAGAGGATTGACTTTCTTATCAGATGGAAATGATTTGTCTCTTTGCTGGACAAAAGTCTACAAGCTAATCTCTGCCCCTACAGAGCTGTAAAATAGCCCAATCAATAGAAAGCCAGTCTAGCACTGCTCTGAAAAAATGTCCAGTCATTTCCCTTTTCTTGTTTCCAAGTAACAAAGAAGTGTTCTAACATCACATGACAGCTGGATATGGGAGAAGAAAAGAGAAAGCTACACAAATAAGCCAAAAAATAGTAATTGTTTTATTACGGTAGCTAAGGAGGGAAAGTATAAATGTAGAGGGGAAAAAACTCTATTGAAGGAGGCAAGTTTTCATGATACTGTTAAAATCAAGCAACATTACTTTATGTTGGGTTTGGATGAAAAAATTTTTTTTATTTTTTACTTTTTTGAGACAGAGTCTTGTTTTGTTGCCCTTGATAGAGTGCAATGGCATCACAGCTCACAGCAACCTCAAACTCTTAGGCTCAAGGGATTCTCTTGACTCTGCCTCCCAAGTAGCTGGGACTACAGGCTCCTGCCACAATGCCCGGCTATTTTTAGAGACCTCAGGCTGGTCTCAAACTCATGAGCTCAGGCAATCCACCCACCTCAGACTCCCAGAGTGCTAGGATTACAGGCATGAGCCACCGCACCTGGCCTGGATGAAAAATTATTGATGTTCCCTCCTACCATCTTTGTTTTGAAAAGAGCTCTTTAATTCCATAAATATATTATCATTCCTAAAAAAGATAAATCTGAAGGTGGAATTCATCGAGATTTCTCTCTGTGGGGAATCTCTGAGTGCAGATAAGTGCGGAAGGGGTAGCTCACACCAATATCCAGTTTCTGGATTATTAAGATCTACCTTCCTTCCACACTTTCTTATTTATAACAGCTGACTTAGACTCAGAAGATCCTGCCAGAATAAAAAAATTAGTATTTTGAGTTTTTTTGTTATTCTAAATGGGTGTCAGTTATCCGGAAAGAAAATTAGAAAGACAGAAATGGTATAATAGGAAACTACACTAATTCTAAACCTTCTATAGCAAAATCCTCTCCTCCAGTTTTTAACATAAAGGATCTATATTATAACAAGTATTTCTACAAGTTACCTGCAATACCAATGTACTGGAGGAAAAAAACATCCAAATGGAGCTTTTTAATGATAAATTGGCATTTACAACTATGCAGAAAATGTTCGCTATTTGGATCTTGTTTATGTGGAATTTGTAGCTGTTTGGACATTGTCCAGGCTTCTGCTTTTGCAATATCTGTTCACATGAGAGCTGGTTATAAAAATTAAGAGCATAAGCAACACTTAAAATGGAGAAGCTCAAGGAACTTAATACAGAAAACTTTCCAAATAGCACTTGCTTATATTTAACATGTCATGTCAGAAAATGTCTTTGTAACTTGGAAACAAGAAAGGGAAACCACTGGATATTCTTTCAGAGATGTGTTAGACTGGCTTTCTACTGGTTGGCTATTTTACAGCTCTGTAGGGGCAGAGATCAGCTTGTAGATTTTTGTCCAGCACAGAGGCAAATCATTTCCATACAATAGGAAAGCCTGCCTGGGTCCTGTTAGACATTAACCAGTTTTATTTCTAACATAAGACTCTTATCCAAACATTGTTTCATGAATTGCTTATGGATACCTAGCTTCTCAAATGCCCTTTGAGCTGGATCTAACACCTTACTGATTCTGTCAATAAAATTAGTTGAACAAATCATTGCCATGCACTCACTGTAGATTTGCATGAGAGCTGTAATTTTGCCTTTTTGAAAATCATACTTTAAGAATAGGGAACAATGACTTTGTTTCCTATTCATCGAAATACCTCAGAGGCTATTAGGTAAGCAGTATTTTCAAGTCACAAATAAGGTGTTTGATGTTTTAAAATTTGGAAAGCCATGAAGTTGATTCTATGAAAAGTCTTCCAAATTTCAACTTGCTATGATTTCTCCCCACTAGTATGAATGAGTGAGGTTCTGTTGCCTCAAAATATCTGATGATCACCTGGATGTTACCGGATATGTATCAGTACTGTGATGTGCTCTTTTGTTGTGGTGCCTAGAATGGCATGTACATTAAAAAAAAAAAAATCAAACAATAGTCACAAATGCTTTCCTCAAGATAACCAAGGTCATGGGGGGAAAACAGATTGTCATCAGAATAACAGAGATTGCATTTACCATAGGCGAGTTTTGAAAGTGTAGCATTATTATCAGGATGCAGGAATAAAACAGCAGGCATGCACATTGTCCCAGTACATTCCTGAAATGCAAGCCAACATCATGCCAGCTGCTAAATGAAAACCAAGTCTTACTTAGCTGATTCTGATGCTTCTCTCAGTTCTTCGTCCAGTCTGCATAAGCAAAAATTATTGTGGTAGAAAAGAAACAGAAAGGAAGCAAGCAGAGCGTGAGAGAGTCACTCAGCAAAGCAGAGCCAAACGTAAGTAGCGCATATACGCTTCAAAAAACTGTCCTCTGGAGCACTGAGACACACTCACTCCTTCAATGAAATATGGTGCCCATTCTTCCCACTCAGTTCTTACGTGCGTTTACTTTGCAAATTCCTTCATGAGAGGTAGATAGAAAAGTTGCAAGGGGATCAGAAACATGCTGGCTGAAGAAAGCTGAAAACACCCAAGTCAGTCTGTTGGGTACAGTTAAAGTGAGCTTGCAGCCTGGGCCAAGTCAGGGTTGTCTGGTTTAGTAGGTTTCGGTTGCAAATTAGGTTGACCTCAACAGCTTTACACATAGGACAAAGACCATGAATGGTGTATACAGGACTGATGCGATGACCTCTCGCTCCGTAGCATGTTGAGGTCACCCGTGAGTAAAACATGGTGTACACACACAGAGGGGTCAGCGTGAATTGTAGATCAGATTTTACCTCACGCTTCTCTTATAAGATCTCTCTTCATCGTACCTTACGAAATAAAAGACGAATGTCATGAGGAAAATGAGCACACAGATGGAAAAAAAAAATGACAGGTAAATGTTTTAAACAAGGGTCAAAACACGAGAGAAAAAGCCTACACAAAGACAGTCATGTGCCACATAACAACGGTTGGGTCAACAACAGACCACATATATGATGATGCTCCCATAAGACTATAAGACCATATTTTTACTGTACCTTTTCTGTGTTTAAGTATGTTCACATACACAACTGCTTAACCATTGTTACAGTTAACTACAGCATTCAGTACAGTACCATGGTGTACAGGTGTGTAGGCTAAGAGCAGTAGGCTGTGACACACAGCCTAGGTGGGTTGTAGGCTATGCCATCTAGCTTTGTGTAAGTGAACTCTGTGATATTTGCACAACTATGAAATTGCCTAAAGATGCATTTCTCCGAACACATCCCCTGTCGTTAAGTGACACACTACTGCAACAATCAAAATGGCTTTTGGAAGAAAGCTTATTTTCGTTAGATACAATCAGTGATTTATAATTTACTCATATATGCAGTCAAAGCTCATTATTTGCAGGTTCCATATTTGCAAATTTGCCTGTTTCCTTGTATTTGTCACCCCCAAACCAATATCGGGCACTTTCTGGTCACTTGTGAATATGTCCACACTGGCGAAAAATTTGAGTTGCCTGCCCAGCATGCATGCTGCTGCCTGAGGTCCAACAAGGAGAGGCTCTGTCTTCTGGATTCACACGAGGAACAAGTGTCCTTTTCAGAGTCTATTTAGTGCCATACTTTTCTTATTTTTGTGTTTGTGTTGGTGATGTTGCTGTTTAAATTGGGCCCCAGGTACAGAATGGAAATGCTGTCTAGTGTTCCTAAGTGCAAGAAGGCTGTGACATGCCTTAAGAAGAAAATACAAGTGTTAGATAAGCTTTGCTTAGGTGCAAGTTATACTGCTGTGGCCATAAGTTCAATGTTCACAAATCCACAATACATACCTAATAAGGTATTTTAAAATAGAAACACAGATGAAGCAAGGTAACGTATTGATCAAATGATGAACATACTGTGATCAGAGTCTTGTAGGAATCTAACCCTATATTTTCCTTTGGAACATAGTTCTGTATTTGCTAATTAAGTGTTTGCAGTGACGTTAGAGACTATAATGGCCACAAAGGATAAGAATCAACTATAATCAATGATTAGAAATCTGATTTGAGGTTGGGCCTGTTGTTGTCTTTTTTTTTTTCTTTTAAGCCTTTTGATGACCATCTTAGCTGAGTCCTGGTATTAGGATTGACTGAGATCAGATCCTTTGAATGTTATTCAGTAATGAAATGAAGCCATGGCTTAACTTGAAATTTGCATAATGTGAAACTAAGGTAATGAGGACCAGTGATATAAATGGCAGAAAGGACACCTCAAGGAGACAAATTATGGAAAATGGAAGAGAACGTGGACATGCTGGGAGAACATGAATGATGCTAAATTTCTTCCTCCAGAAGAGAATCTCTCCAAATGGAACTCTTTATCCCGAAGTAACTTTTCCCAAATGGAACCCTTGGAAACTGATGTGTATAGATGCGTGAAAAATGCCCTGGGTATATTTAACTTTTCAGATGAATTTCCCCATTTAATAGTGAGTCTCTAAAAGCAGAGTGTTCATAGTAAATAACATTCAGATGGCCAGCCCTGTGCTGGGAGGCTTTGCGAATGCTTCAGGTGCTGTGTTCTCATTCAGTCCTCAGGACCGTTCCATGAAGTGCAAATTACATCCCCATTTTACAGATGCTGAAACTGAGACTCAGAAAATTTTAGTAGGTTGCCTGAAGTCTAAGAGACATTGAAAGGTGTCAGGGAAGGTTCAAATCTAAGTCTCCAGAGACCATTCTCTTTTTTATCTATTGTTATCTGTCCTACCATGGAAATGTTACCATGACTACCTGGAAAGTGGGCAATGCTCAGTTCTACTGGAAGAGAGAATATCCTTGTCATCTTTTGCAAAGGGAGACAGCATTTTAGGAGGTGAGTGCTGCAGTACATTTTTTACTTAAAAAGTAGGAGTGGATTTTGGACAGGGTGCACACCTTTTTCGAGGCAGCAGGCCAGAGCTATAAGGTGTGCTGACTGTGGGAACTCTGTGGAGCTAAGGAGGACTGAAACTGTCATGAGGATCTCATAAACACTCTAGTTGATTCAGGGGGACCAACTGACCACTGTAAGCCCAGTCTCCTGTGTTCATGCCTGATATTGGTATATAGAAAAACCCCAAACGCATCTACTTCTGAGCTTTGAATTTAGAAGGACACTTAAAGGGAGATAGAGAAAACTTTGAACAGTTTCTAGAAACTTAGAAAAGGAGTGAGAATTTTAGTGCCAAGCTGACCTGAATCTGAGTTATAGTTCCATCTCTTCCTGTTTCCAACGTAAACTTAGAACAAGTAATTTCTTGTTAAGTTATCTTCCCTGAATCTGTAAAATGGTTCCTGCATCTGTAAAATGGTCCCTGCACGTGTAAGATGGGGCTTGGTTAGGGCGGCACCTGTGGCTCAAAGGAGTAGGGAGCCAGCCCCATACACCGGAGGTGGTGGGTTCAAACCCGGCCCCAGCCAAAAACTGCCAAAAAAAAAAAAAAAAGATAGGGTTTGTTATGGGAGTTCAACAAATAATACAAATAGAGCATCTTGATGCCCAGCATTTCACAGACACACATCAAAGGAGAATCTTTTCTTTCTGGTGCCCATGTCTCTCTGTGTGTGTAGGGTGGTTCTTTTGAAAACCTAAGCTGAGATCCATTTTGGTATCAATTTCATGAAGGAAGATGGGTAATACTGTCTTTTTTTTTTTTTTCAACAGAGTTTCACTCTGTTGCCCTGGGTAGAGTGCCACGATGTCATTATAGCCCATGGCAACCTCAAACTTCTGGGCTCAGAGTTCCTCTTACCTCATCCTCCTCTAGCTGGGACTATAGGGCCTGCCACAACATTTAGTTACTGTTTTTCTACTTTTACTAGAGATGGGGTCTCATTTTTGCTCAGGCTGGTCTCAAACTTCTGAGCTCAAACCATCCACCTGCCTTGGCCTTCCAGAATGTTAGGATTATAGACATGAGCCACTGTGTCCGGCCTTCCTAGCCTTGGCTGTTTTCTTTGAGCTGATGGTTAAGTCCCTTTCAATTCTAATCAAATAAAAACTAGTGAATTGGACACAGTGAAAATAAAAACATGATAGGTAGAAAACAAGGGTTCTAGCTCGGCACCTGTGGCTCAAGCGGCTAAGGTGCCAGCCACATACACCAGAGCTGGTGGGTTCGAATCCAGCCTGGGCCTGCCAAACAACAATGACAACTGCAACCAAAAAATAGCTGGGTGTTGTAGCAGATGCCTGTAGTCCCAGTTACTTGGGAGGCTGAGGCAAGAGAATAGCTTAAGCCTAGGAGTTGGAGGTTGCTATGAGCTGTGATGCCATGGCACTCTACCCAGGGTGACAGCCTGAGGCTCCGTCTCAAAAAAAAAGAAAAGAAAAGAAAGAAAACAAGGGCTCTTTGCGACAATGTACCAGATAGGAGAATTCAGTCTTCAGGATCCATTTTACAGTCCCAGCTCCACGTACTTGTTCAGTTAACCTTTATTCTTATTTTTGTAGCATAATCCTGAGACCTGCCATACCCATGCATGGATGCTGCGACTGTATAACCCTGTATGCAGGAGTAGGGAAAACCTTTCCTACCCACCCCACCCACCACTGGGCAGATACTCTCTATCTAATCTTATACCTGAAAGGATTCATGAAAAAGAACAGGATTTGGGGTGGCACCAGCCCCATATACTGGAGGTGGTGGGTTCAAACCCAGCCCCAGTCAAAAACTGCAAAAAAAAAGAAAGAAAAAACCCAGGATTTGTAAGAGAGTTATTTCTTTGTTTTCCAGATAAATTACATTATATAAGGCAATAAAGAAATCTAAGCAGTACTAAGATCCTATTGTGTCTGTGCAGAGAGAGGGACACGAGTAACTAATATGCTGGTTAATGTTAAATTTATGCATTCTCCTAAGTGGTAGCAGGATTCACAGTAATCATGAGCAGTCATCAATAATACCAGGAGAAGATTATGGGAAAGAGGATCTGAAAGAATAGAACAATTATCTATAAGTTATAGGGAAAAAAAAACTCTACTTACTGGCGAAAATTTAATAATGTTTTAAAATCAAGATAAACCATTTTCTTAGTGTTCCAGAATGGAGTTGTTTCCCAACCCCCTCTCCCAACATGTCCTATTTCTTAATGAACCTGGAAACCATCAGGACTCACTTGATGATGCTCTCTGGAATGTGGATGCAATCCATCGGGATCAGCCCACTGAGTTCTGACAAGCTACTGACATATTTAATTTTACTGCTGAATTTTGAACTAAAAAAAGAAAAAAAAACATAACATTAGTTGTTACTTCATCTAAGGCCATTGCCTCTTCTTCAAAATCCTGATCCACTTAACACCTTGCCCCAGCACCCTTATCAAGAAGAAAAGCTAACATTATTCCAATAGTCACTCTGTGCCACACACTATTTTGTTGTTGTTTGGGGTTTTTAAAAAAATTTTTTTTAATTCACAAATAAATATTATATATATTTATTGTGTACAACATGATGTTTCAAAATAGGTCTATATTGTGGAATGGCTAAATTTAGCTAATTAATATGCATTACTTCAGGTACTTACCTTTTATGGTAAAAATACTTAAAATATAATCTCTTACCTAAATCTATTATCTTTTCAAGGATATGACACACTGGTGTTTTTTTGAGACAGAGTCTCATTATGTCACCCTTGGCAAACTGCTGTGGCGTCCCAGCTCACAGCAACCTCAAACTCTTGGGCTTAAGCGATTCTCTTGCCTCAGCCTCCCATGTCACTGGGACTACAGGTGCCCGCCACAACACCCGGCTATTTTTTTGTTGTAGCTGTCGTTGTTTAGCTGGCCTGGGCCAGGTTTGAACCTGCCAGCTCTGGTGTATGTGGCCGGTGCCCTAGCTGCTGAGCTACAGGCAGTGAGCTGACACATTGTTGTTAACTATAGCCACTATGTTGTATAACAGCTCTAGAACTTACTCTTACTATTTAACTGAAATGTACTCTTTGACCAGCATCTCCTCGACCCTATCCCTCGCTTCCCAATTCCCGTAAACACCATTCTGCTCTCTATTTCCATGAATTCAACTTTTTTTGATTCCACATATAAGTGAGATTATGCAGTATTTGGCCAGACACAGTTGTAAGTGGTTCATAAAAATTAACTTGTGTATTTCTTATCATAGCCTAGTGAGTTAGGTACCATTATTTTCCTCTTTCTAAAGACAAAGAAAAAGAAACAGAGACACAGGGAATTAAGTGTTCGCCCCACCAGGTCTCACCATTAGTAAGTGGCGGCACCTGTTACTAACCTGGGACATCACACTTCAGAGGCCACATACACTCTTGACTATACACACAGCCTCCCAAAGATTTCCACCACTCTGGCTTTACTTGCTATTTATAATAAACAAATATCGTCCAAATATTTATAACAAACAGAATCTTATCATTAGTCATTTCAAAATTTGCCAAGGTTGATGATATTTTGAAAATATATGTGGACTAATTTTTACCTTAGTTTCAGTTTTAACTAAATTTTTATTTTATTTTGTTTTAGGGTTAAGTTTGAAATTTCATTCTGTATGGACCAGCATTCAAAAATATGTTCCAGGAAATGGGTTTGAATTATAAACAGCTTTCACCCAAATGTGCTCATTTTAGATGAGCGTACATGCATAGAAAACAACTTGGAAGGATACTAACAAAACTGATAGAAGAACTGGTCTCTGGGGAAGGGGGTTAGACACAGGAATTGGTCATTGTTAAAGGAAAAATTTGATCTTATCTGTAAAGATGGGGTGCGTTTCCGAAGAATGCATTTCCTTATTATTTGTGTAATTGCAAACTTACTTTTAAAATGTATCATTCGGCGTGAAAGGGAACTTGATCAAAGATCTAACATTTTTGAACGATAGGAAATAAAAAGACCTCTCTAGTCTCCTGAGATTGTGCTAAGCTGTCTGCCAACTGCACTGCCTGTGTTCAACTATGGGCTCTTATAGGATGAAACTGTAGAATACAGTGGTTAAGTACTTGATGTGGGTATTCTTTAGAATTCACAGCCTGAGCTTATCATTTATTGGTTATGTTGCCCTTGACTGTGGGTTGGTAAACTACAGCCCACGGGCTGAAGCCAGCTTGCTGTCTCTTTTTTTTACAGTCCTTGAGCTAAGGAATGGTGTTAAGGCTAATTAAGGCTTAATTCACAGGCCTGAGTCATAGCTCACAATCCTGGGCTCAAGTGATCCTCTGGTCTCAGTTCCTGAATAGCTGGGACTCAGGCACCTGCCACAATACCCAGCTAGTTTTTAGAGATGATGTCTTGCTCTTGCTCAGGCTGGTCTTGAACTCCTGAGTTTCAGGTTTCTGTGTTTTTAAATGGATGAAAAAATACCCAAACAAGAATATTTTGTGACGTCAAAAAATTACAGAAAATTCAATTTCAGTGTTCACAAATAAAGTTTTATTAAAACATAGTCACGTGTTTGTTTACCTATTATCTATGGCTGCTTTTGTTCTATAATCGCCGAGGTAAGGTGCTATCACTGAGACCTATGAAGCCTGAAATATTTGCTGTCCAAGTCTTCACAATGTTTACTGGCTCCTGTGTAAGACAATTTATTTGACTTCCCTGAGCCTCAAAGTTTTTTCTATATAAAGAAAATAGTAAACAGTATCTGCTTCAGAGAACTGTCATTAGGTTAAATTAGATAATGCTTATAAGCATTCAATAAATGTAAGCCATTATTAGATGTAATTTACCACAACATTATTCCTATATTTTTATTATTGCTGTTGAAACTCACTTCAATAGTGTTCAATTATAATCACTTTTAAATATAGTAACGAATGTTTTGTTACTGTTAACTTAAACCAAATTTGGCCAAGGTAGCAAACTGTAACCTAACTTGGTATATAAACAAACTGTACTCTAACTCAGAGGGTATTTCTGCAATAAGTCGCTGAGTCTCAGCCAATCACGAGAGCTAAGCTTTAGCCAATCATAGGAGCTAAACTTCAGCCAATCACAGGGCTTCCAACTGATCAGACTATTAAAACGTAAGGCAAATGCTTCCCCAAATAAGACAAACACCCAGCTGTAACTCATCTAGTTATTTTGTAGGTCACTTCCTTTTCCTGTCTATAAATACTGCCTGACCACACTGTTGGGTAGTACTTTCTCAGCCACTCCTGGTTCTGAATGATGCTTGATTCATAAATCACCTTTTGCTCAAATGAACTCTAATTGAACTTGTCTAAAGTTTATCTTTTAACTTTATTTATCAAGAAAAAACATGTTTGATTTTAGAATTACATGAACTTAATTATTAAGCAAACATTGATGAATCAATAATAGTGCTAATGTTTGCATTTTTAACCATTAAGCTTTTATAAGCTTATCAGTACACATCAATTTTACTCCCTTAAAATTATTAAAAGAAGTGGCTTAAATAGGTTATAATATTAAAAAAAAATTCAACATAGTATGGTAAAAAGCTAAACTTTGCTGGAGGAAAACTAGGGTGACTCCTGCTACTCAGTCATTGGAAGTAGGGAGTAAGATTGCTAAATAAATATTTATTTTTTTTTTTTTTTGAAGACAGAGCCTCAAGCTATCCCCCTGGGTAGAGTGCCATGGCATCATAGCTCATAGCAACTTCCAACTCCTGGGCTCAAGCGAGTCTCCTGCCTCAGCCTCCCAAGTAGCTGGGACCACAGGCGCCTGCCACAACGCCCGGCCATTTTTTGGTTGCAGCCAT
>CAUYQV010130585.1:0-42066 GCA_963574575.1 Galagoides demidoff
TGACTCAGGCTCAAGTGATCCTCTTGCCTCAGTTTTTTTTAGTTTTAGTAGAGATGGGGCCTCAATTTTGCTCAGGCTGGTCTCCCAACTCTTAAGCTCAAGCAATCCACTCACTTCAGCCTAGAGTGCTGGGATTATAGGCGTGAGCCACGGTGCCTGGCCCAGAGTAATTATTTTGTTAAGAAGGAATAAAATATCACAAGAGTAGGGGAAACTTAAGAGGTACTCATAGAGTTCCACAGGAAAAGACAGGAGCCTTCCTAAATATTAGCCAGGCAAGTATACCCCAATGCACAGGACAAGTAAGTTCTGGTAGGTCTGTAGAGTGCTGGTGAGCAATGTTTAACAGAACAAAAACACTGAAAGACAGTACATTTTGGCACTGAAGATGGTGTAGCATACTGTGAAATGTGACCTTCGCCAAGGAAAGTAGGTGTGGACCAGATGAAGCACCAGGGCTCTCTCCGTAGCTCCCCAGGACCAGGCAGCGCATTCTTTTTCCTCCTTGGCATGAGTCAGAGCTAGGTTCGGGCTGGGTCATTTTCTTTCCGTGCAGTTGTCAGATATATAGGTGCTGTTACGATGTAGGGGAAAGACCACACTGTACTAAGTTCCTACTCAATTTGCCCTTTAACTTTTTCGTTACTTCAGACAAGTCTCTTCGGTGAACTGTCACTTCTACATTTGCAAAATGTGAGTGCCATTGACTGCTCTTTCACTCATAATTGTGGGAAATGGATGAAGTAAAGTGTGTGAGACCTTTGTGAACTCAGGCCGCATAGTGGGAGGATCCTAATACCTCAAGCAGAGCTGTTTCCCTGAGGAGGGTGAGAAGGAGAGTAGGATAAAGCCTGTGAAATACTTACCCCCGCAAAAGCTTGGGTTTCGTTAGTGTTGCTTTTGTGTGTCTATAAAGCAGTTCCTTAGCTCACTGGCATGGCATTAATCCTATGTGCACAGAGACTACCCTTACCTGAGGGCTCACTGGGGGCCGGACATGGGGAATACACAGATAAATAATACCTGCTTTTAGAAAGTTCATGGTCACTTAAGAGAGCCAGCTACTTAATAGTGTAGCTTAACAGAAATAAGCCCAGTGTGCTGGGGCAGCACAGAGAAAGGGGAAGGACAGGTTCTAGTTTTCCAGACAGAACACTTAGTGACCTGTTTACAAAAGCACTGGACATGAAGATGGGCAAAAAAATCTAATGGTGAGAAGTGCCCATGTTAGTGATAGACTGCTGAGTGAATTCTGGCTTCCTGTGTGGCCTTAGAGACCTCCTTAACCTCTCTGTGCCTTGGTTTCTTCATCTACATAATGGGCAGAATTGAACCTACCTGCCTCATAGGAGTGAGAGCTGTGCACTCAGAATGTGCTAGGTGTTTATCATTTGATACTGTGAAGATCTTTGTAGTAGAATCTATAGCATGTCTAGAGGTAGCATCCTGACACAGTTTTGTATTTATAATGTATTTAAAACATTTTCAAGTATGTTGATGCTGTATGCATATGATAACCTGTTTACAGAAAATTAGTTACTTAGGTTATATAGTTTGTTAAATGTACTTATTTGGCATATTACCTTTTGACTATAGAACCAGGATTGCAAAAATATCAGTAAATATTAGGTAACCACTAAACCAGAACTGGTTAATAATATGGAACTTGTGAAATTAATAATAAATAGTTCAAGACATTGGGTCATGCTCTGTGCTTTCATGCGCTTTCATACAAATACTCTCTTCGTCCCTCTTCATTGATCTGTGTCAAATAAATTGCTCTAGGCCGTCCAGTGACTCACAGCTATAATCCTAGACTTGGGGAGGCCCGGCCAGTGGATCATTTGAGGCCAGAAGTCAAGACCAGCCTGGGCTACAAAGAGAAACCATCTCTGTATAAAAGAAACAAAACAAACCCAATACTCAAAGCCTCTGCTTTCTTTTCTGTGAAAATGACTTATGACTTGACCAGGGTCAGAGAGCTCACGTGTGCGAGAGCTGATGCTAGGACCCCCCTCTCTCTGATTGCCAGTCCCATGCTCTCCTCTGGCCCCTAACACAACTCTCACTGTGATAAAGACTGTCACCTGCAGTCACCAAAAAGACACTATTGTGGAGGGTAGCTTTCTAAATAAACCTTGTTAAGTTTAAAATTGTTGTGCGGTTACCTGTTTCTGTATCTGTAACCCAGACAACACAGTTGGGGACTACCAGCGTCTTTCTCTCCTTGCACTTGCTGTGGACGCCCCAACGGGGGCACACACTGGCTGTGACTGGATCACAGCCCCCCCCCCCGCCCCCGTTCGCTTGGGCTTGTGGGTCGGGTACCTGTCGGGGCTCCCTTTGCGGGCACTCTGCCCTGTACTGAGTGGAGGCTGCTGTGTCCTCTGTGGCTGGGACAGGGAGTGACACTTGTCACTCTTGCTCCACTCACTCCCGTCACAGCACAGTTCTGTCTCCTCACAGGGTCTCTCCGCAGGAATCGCATGTTCTCTTCTTTTGCCACTTCTGATTTTTGCTTCTGGTCTTTGGGTGGTTGTTATTCTTTTCTTGTATTAGTGCATGGTTATTTATCAGCAGTTCCACTAAAGCTGAACAGTTTGGTTGAGTCGACTTTTTTAGTCATATGGATCATCTTTCAATAGAGAAGTTTAGTGTTAAAGAAGAATGAGAAAATGCCAGAAGTTAGCTCAGAAGGAACGAATCTCCCACCTGAAAGTCTGCTCTTTGCTGCTGCCTCCTAAGGGGACTGTGATTTGGCTGCTCTATTTTGTGTCTTCTTGATTCTTTCTTAACGCATTTCTCCCTTAGCTTTTAATTTTCTGGTTCTCTCTTGCCACACTCTCCTCTGTAGTTTTTCTTCTTCTCCTCTGATCTATATATTCTTTGACCAAACACTTGTTGAGCACCTGTTATGTGCTGAGCCCCAGGGATGCAAAGGTGAGTGAGAAAACCAGACAAGAAACTGAGTTGAGTTTAGTAGCTGTGGAGAGCACAAGCAGGTGCAGGTGTAGGTGCTGGGGGCTGAGCAGGGCAAGGATGGGTTCTGCCTGGAAACTTCGAGAAGTCTTCAGGAGAAGGCAGTGTTGGAGTATGTTCACTGTGCAAACCTGGAACAGAATTCCTGGGCCCTCGGGCTATGTGAGCCCACTGGTGTGTTTGGGAGAAAGGAAAAGTAATGTAAGCAGAGAATTGTGACCTAGAGACTCGAGGGGGAGGAGTGAAGCATCACTAGGAGGTGGCTTCATGCATGTCCCAGGCAGCTGGTGTCACCAGCACTGAGAGGGTAGGACATAATCCTGGAAGTGAGAAAGACCCACTGCCAGGGTACCACAGAGAGAGACCCCATCTGGGCCAGTGTGCTGACGCTGACCTCCAAGTGGACACGACTGGAGAGAGAGAGACTGAAGAAGTAGGAAGCTTTGCTGTAACAGGAGAGAGATGGAGAGGACCAAGCTAGGGTGGAGAATAGACAGAAGAGGGGAACTTTAATTAATGTCTCAGAGGAAGAGTCAGTAAGGTGTGGTGAGAAGAGAGAGGTCATCACCATCGGCCCTGAGCTCCTAGCACACCTGCTGCATCCCTCGAGAGTCAGGATTCAGGGACAGGCACAGAATCAGTGGGGAAGGTGTGTAGGGGGTTTCCAGGTGGAGCTGCCCAGGAGGCAGTGAAGTGTGGCTCAGGGCCCACAGCTGAGGATGGAGGCTTCGGAATTCATGTAGATGATGGTTCTAACCTCAGACTGTCCAAGGAGAGTCAGTAGGAAATGGGAATGAAAATGAGAAGGTGGCAGAGGGCACATCAGAGAATACCGGTGTTAGGTGGCTCACACCTGCCTCAGTGTGTGAACATGGAGCCAGCAGACACTTCAGGGGCAGGCAGAGGAGGAAGAGACACTGGTCAGAAAGTCTGCCTGCAGAGAGAGCAGCGCCCGGGGGGGTGGGAGGGTACAGGGAGGGACAGGTCACGTACTACCCAGAGTGTGTCACCTCTCGGTCAGTGAAAAATTGCATGTGAATCTTTTGTGCTTTCTGAGTGTCCTGTAACTTCTCAGTTTTCACATGAAAGAATGAATATTTATAGACACTAGCTAATCTAAACATTGCTTTCTTTCTAATTGGAAAACTGAACTAGGTGTAAGTATCTTTTTGATCTTCCATACTTCTTGTTTACAGCTCAGAAGGCTTTTTTCTCCCTTCAAAGAGCAGAGCTTGTTCTCATTTTTTTTACCAGCCTAGAACGTACTAGAAAGCTCCCAACCAAAAGTTTCACTCTGCATGAATTTGGTTATACTAAGGCCTTTAAATGTGGAAATCTGTTAATATCTACAATTGAGTTCTTGTCTTACATACATTCAACTCACTGATGACTTCATCTGTAAGTGTACTGAGGAGAGAGGGTTCGAGGCACACAGCACATTTGGTGGTTCTGCTGGGCTGGTGGAGGGGCAGGAAGTCTGCACTCCTTTCCGTGCATCCCCAGGTGTCTCTCGTGGTATCACTAGGTCTGCCAGCAGATTATGAGTCTGACATTTAAAGAAGTGTACATGTGTGTACACGCACACACACACACATATGCACTCAATATACGTGTGATAACCCTAGACATAAAAAAGTGTGCACAGGTATGTGTATATATAATATAGGCCCTTAATAAGTATGCAGGCCCCATGACATGATGCTGGAGGAACCAGTGATCTGTTCCCGTGCAGGAGGAGGTAAGCTATTTTAGAACCATAGTCGTCTGCGTGTAAGTCTTCCTAAGGGCTTTTCAAGGGTATTTTTGACTGTAAACTCTTCTTCCCTATGCATAGCACGCAGCACTCACAGAAGATGCATCTCCTTAAGTAGAAATGAAACCATACCTCCCTCTCTCATTTTTTTGGAGGGAACACCTAGGCTGCATTTGGTAAAAACACCACAAGGTCAGTTCAGAGCAGAGAGGACAATAGGAAACTTTTTGGTAGCCTGAGTCTTGGGAGAGTTCGGTCCCCTACAGAGTAATAGCAGGAAGGTGTCCATGAAGTAAGGGGTGCTGAAGGTCACTGAGGGGATGGGCAGCCAGGGAGTGCACCACTGAAAGGCGTGAGCTTGAGCACCACAGCCTTAGCCTCTCACTTGATGGGCCCCATTATAGCTGAGTGGAAAGCACTTTCCATCCTTGGTTCTTACTTTCCTCATCTGAGATGAGGTGACAGTGAAATAATTTGCTTCAGTGAAGGGCAGAGGAAATGTGGGCAAATGGGAAGAGCCAAGAGAAGGGATGTTTTTCAGCTCTGGTTCAAGTTCAAGTGTAATTGTTGTGATTATCATGTTGGTAAGTCTTCACGTGGGGAAATGGTGTCATTTAGACTCTTTTGTAGGATCTCTGAGGCTGAACTAAGAGGGAGTGGTTGCACCAGTATCCATGTAGTTCACTCAGAGTAGTTCTTAGACTGAACAGGGGTGTCCAACCTGTGGCCCATGGGCTGCATGCAGATTATTTGACACCAGTTTTATTTATCCATCATATCAGATACCTCAAAAATTATGCACAGACCCTTTTTTTGGTTAGCAGCTTTTGTAGCTTGTGTATTTAATGTGTGGCCCAAGACTACTCTTCCTCCAGTATGTGGCAGAAAAGAAAAAATGTGGCCACCCCTGCAGTAAAGTAATGCCTGGTGGGTGACGTGGCTCCCTCTGACTGTTTACATATCCACTTTATTCTTGGTGGCTACATTTTTTTCCCTGCCTCTCTCTGTCTGTCCAGGTTCACCTTCTGTTAAGATCCAGGACTGAGCTCTTGAAAATGCTTTTCTGATCAGTCTAGCTCTAGTTACATTTTCTTCCCTATGTCTGTTTTTTAAGTTTATACCACACTGAGCCGTAATTTCTCAAAAATATTTGCTGTCATGATGAGCCTAGGCAATAGCAAGACCCCATCTCTACAAAAAACATAAAAATTAGCCGAATGTGGTGGGGGGGCACTTGTAGTCCCAGTTGCTAGGGAGGCTGAGGCAGGAGGATCCCTTGAGCCTGGAGTTGGAGGCTGCAGTGAGCTGTGACAGCTTCCTCTGCAACAGAGGAAGACCCTGTATCAAAAAAAAAAGAAAAGACAACACGTGTGTATATACAGTTCTATCTGCTCTTCACTTATGTGTAGCCCTTCAGTGCGAGGCACAGTACCATGGACTACTTTGTTTTATATGCATATTACCTGTGGCCCCAGCTAGAATGCAAGTTCCTTGATAAATACTGTTCTTTTTTGTTTTGTCATTTTCTTTTCTTATAGAGCTTTCATTGTTGAGGTTCCTCAGTGCTGAACTAACAAGAGGGTACTTCCTCGAGCATAATGAGGCCAAGTACACAGAAAGAAGAGAGAGAGTGTACACGTGTATGCGAATACCAAGGGAGTTGGAAAAGGTACTATTTTTTTTCATTACTAGACATCATTTTGAAAGTTATGTCAAAATGTTAAGTATACAAAAAAAAATCGTGAACAGCTAGAGTTGAGTTTTTAAAATATTGAGGAAAAATGTAATAAGCAATTATTATATACTGAGGGAGTAGGAATTTCCTTATAGGAAGAGGCTTTAGAAGTTGTATTTTTAGTGTAAGACCAAACAATAGTATCTTAATAGATTTTATCAAAATCTTAACTTTGCTACTTGTTAAACTTACTGTATTTCCCTGGGTGTTGCATTTTAGTAACTTTGTTCAAGGAATTAATGTCTACTTCCGTACCCCTTTAGTTCTCTTCAGTTTTCTTTTACTAGAAGCAGTTGTTTTTCCACTCTGCATGATAAATTATTTAATTTCAGCCTTTTTAAGGGTTTCAATTTCTCAGCAAGCCCACATATTTAAAAACATAAATGACAGGCGACACCTGTGGTTCAAAGGAGTAGGGTATTGGCCCCATATGCCAGAGGTGGCAAGTTCAAACCTAGCCCCGGCCAAAACCTGCAAAAATAAAAATAAAAACAAAAACATAAGTGACAGTCTTTTCAAAGGAAAAGATAATTCATTTAACTTTCATCACAGGAAGCATCACATTGTAGGGTGAACACAGTCATGACCCCGATGAATTTTAACTCACCTGTCCCTGTGGCTGTGCTTCAGCCTGTGAAGACCAGTCAGGCAGGGCAGGAAGGCAGCCATTTTTCCTCTGGGCACTGCTAGAGTTGATGAGTCTGAGCAATTCCAAAATTTCTTGCTTGAAGAAAAGACTTAAGAAATAATTTAGCTCTAGATTTATTGAAATGTGTTTTTCTCCTTCACAGTAACATAGAACTTGTAAAAGTCCAGTAATGGCCTTAGGATGGTGCTTCCTGTTGAGGGGCTGGCATCAGAAGAGTCTGGTCCTTGGCTTTTTTGGTGCATCATGGTTGTGGACTTTGATCTGTGGGTTCTGCACACTAGGAGGTGCTTGGGGGAGCCCTGAGTTACGGGGTTCACCAGTGTCCCAGTTTTACTTCACATGATTCTCCTGCTCTGTTTGCCGCTGAACTCGGCTTCAATAGCCTTGCAGAGGACATGGTTCTTTGACTCTCGGCTCTTTTGGATTGTTGACCACAGGCAGAAAGTGCCTCTAGGAGAGCTGCCCTCCCCTCTTTCCTTTTATCCAGGCTGTCCTGGAGTGAAGCTGGGTTTTTTTTCCATGAAGGACTTAGCAGATGGTCCTAAGAGATAACATGCCCTGCCATTTTCTGCCAAGCCCATAGAGTTAGGCCTCTGCAGGTGCGTGCCTGGAACCCACAATGAGGGTGAGATGGGACAGTTCAACTACATGCTGAGTGAAATCATGGGCAGGAGTCCCTAGCTTGGTAGAGAGGAAGTTTCTGGTAACCGATTCCACACTGTTCCGCATCCCACCTTGATTCAGCCAGACATACCCCACCTTTGTTACCCATCTCTGGGTGAATAATAAAATAAATAGCATTTATCAAATAAGGATCAGGTGTTAGGCCCTGTATTAAGCACTTTAAATGTATTTTTATAAAATCCCGTCAACAACCTCCTGAGACATAAGTCCTGTTCCATTTCTTCCACCTGCTTGGGTGCAGCAGGCCTGTGTTGACTTCCAGACAGAGCTCACCTTCAACCCGTGTGTCAGCAGACGTGTGTATATACCAGTGTGTGCTCTATGTTTTGGTCCCATAGGACAGTTTACTGTGTATGGGGTAAATTGTCCAAGGTTAATTTGTCATCTGTATGAATCTAAAGCTGCAGTAAATGGTAAAGAAATACCCATATAATTTTTCTAAAATCCCCTGATATTTAAATGCTAATTTAGAAAGATAAAGATCACTTATTTTCATAATAACTTGTTCCATCCATGTTTTAAGCACTTTCAGTGTTCCCAGCAATTTTGCAGTGTGGAAGTACAGAGATAAATAATACTCAGATCATAACCTCATAGAGATAAGTAATTATAAGAGAAGATACAAAGTGCTAAGTGGCATAAATTGTAGGAATAAAATACTATAAAGAATTTAGAAAAGGGAAAGTCTGCCTAGCAAACAGCCTGAGGAAGGGGATGTGGGAGTAATTTGTTAAGGGTATTGGGAATGAGAAAAAGAGGGAAGTTTTGTGCAGGCATTGTGGGGTCAGGGCGGGTATGCTAGAAAGACCCAGGGGTGGGAAATTGTTAGGTCTGAATAGGAAACTGCCAACACTGTGGAAGGCTAGGCTGGTCCAGGTGGTGTTGATCGGTCACACTAGAAAGTTGAGAATTGAGGCTGTGGAAAGACAATTAAAGATGTATTTCTTGAGAATGCTTTCAGCTATATGGATCAGAAAACCTAACAGTGGCTTAAACAAATAAGAAGCTGTTCTTTTCACCCAGTCTGGAGGTGTCCTTCTATCTCTGTGCTACCTCCTCAGCAGGTCAGCTATGGTCCTCTTGCTGTGACCTTCTAACAGAAAGGTGACAGCTGTGGTGTCAGCCTTACAGTGAGGCAGCACCACCTTTTGGACTATGCCTTTTATTAAGAATTAAAAGCTTTCCCAGAAGTTTCCCTAGAATACATCCACTTCTGTCTTACTGGCCAAGCTGAGTTATATACCGTGTTTCCCTGAAAATAAGCCCTAGAAAAAATAAATATAAGACAGTGTCTTATTTTCAGGGAATGTCTTACTGCACCAAGATGCATGACATGGCTATGTAGATACGCTGCCATGCCCATCACTAGGTCTTATTATCAGGATAGGGCATATTTAACAAATGCATAGAAATCCTGCTAGGGCTTATTTTGGGGGTAGGTCTTATTTTCAGGGAAACACAGTAGCTATTCCCAGCTGCAAAGAAGACTAAGATAGTGAATGTTACGCTTTTCCAAGAGAGAGAAGGATTGCAAAAGATTATAGGCTTAGCCGCCCCTGTGTAAAATTAGTGCAGCAGCATCCATCATGGATTGGAAACGAGACAGACAGGAAGAGCTCAAGACCCTTTATTACATTGTTTCTGGGCAGTGTCATTATGTGATACATTTTTCTAAAAATTGAATTTGACTACTTAAATAGAACTAACTAGTTTTCTTAAGAAACTAGCAAAATTTTTATAAGCCTACGTTCAGGTTGAAGGTATAGGTATTGCTGGATGGGCATGGAATATTGTTATTACTAGGCATAGACTATTATTGTTGTTACTTACTGTCACACGGGAATTTGTGACCAAGCATCAACAACCTCACCTTCTCAGATCTGTTCGTGATGTCTAAGTCCTCAAAGCATTGAGTCTCCTTTGGTGTTTACTTTCTTAGTGTAAAATTACAAGGTTGGACCTAGGTCATCTTAAGAGGTCTAATAGGCCACGATTAATCGAATGAATTTGCTTATGAGGAACAGAGAACGTGGAGGAGGAGGTAAATGGAAAAATTCACAGAAAAGGATACTTTAAATATTTAGAGCAGGAACTTAGTGCCACTTCTTTTAAAGGTCAGAGAGGTTAACATTTAGGAAGAAATAATCTAAAAGTGCCTTTCAGAAATAATGAGCTTAGTCAAAATATCACATAAAGTCCTTTGATTCTTTGTCAGTGTGAGGTATGTATTAAGAAAATGAAGTAATACCGTGGTTTCACCCTTATTTTTTTATTTTCTTTTGAGACAGAGTCTCACCTGGTCAACCTCAGTAGAGTGCCATGGTGTCTTAGGTCACAGCAACCCCAAACTCTTGTGCTTAAGTGATTCTCTTGCTTCAGCTTCCCGGGACTACAGGCGCCGGCCACAATGTCCAGCTATTTTTAGAGACAGGGTCTCACTCTTGCTCAGGCTGGTCTTGAACTCCTGAGCTCAGGGTTTCACTTTTATTTTAATAAAGCAGTCCTGGGGCTTCATTGTGAAACTAATAGAGGATACCGACTCAGACTTATATTTGTGGCAGTGATGTCTTGGGTCCTATTTGGTTTCTGATTTCATGAATACATGTTTAGAGAATCACCCTCTAAATTCTCCTCATGACTCAGGTCAAGTTTGTGGCACACCCTTACTCAGATGTCCCCACATGTGGCTGCTGAGAAGCAGGAAAGCTGGTGGGGACCCACACATCTCAGCATCTCGGCCATCTGGCTTGGTGTTCCTCCCTCTTCACCCTGAGGCTGGTCACACCTGCTTCGTGACAGCAGCTTCCCTGGGCTTTCTGCAGTTGTCTTTCTTAATTTTCTCTGGGGGGAGTTGGACGTGTTGGACCTTTCAGATCATTTGAGGATAAGCCAGCAACATCTTCAGCTTCTCCTTCATTTGTTGCTGTATTCTGAAGACTGTGAACTTGGCACTGCAGGACTTTGAATCAGTTACTTATTTCTCTCATGTTTGCTTTGGAAAGTCACAATCTCCTCATCTGTCTTCCAATAGTCTTGGGTCAGTCTGCCCCTCACTCAGATGATTTTCTTCCTGTCTGTGCTCACGGTAAACCTGCTGTGGTGCTGTTTGCAGGTGACCACGCCCAGACCGGGGCTAGAAAAGGTGCAGGAGCACAGCCTGCAGGGGCTGCTCTGTCTGTGCCTCAGCGGCTAAGATCTTCCTTAGATGACCTTCAGCCCCGTCAGGGGGCCCAGAGGGCAGCCTGTCCTGTGCTCATTGCAGCTTCACAGCCTTATCTGTGGCCTGTGAAATACCAAGTAAGCGTTCCTGCCTGTGGCTTGTTCTGGGATTAAGTCAAGTAATTGAGTCAAGACTTCAAATGTAACAATATTCAACTTGGATTAGACATAACAGAAGCAAGAAATTCTCAGGATCAGTTTCTAATAATTAGAAATAAATTCTAATTATTTACCTTTTATAGGATCTGTCTTGTGTTTAACGTATGTCAGATACAGACTGTGATTATTATGAAGCCATTTATCAAAATTACTTTTTTCCATGGGTTATGTATGTTGATGTAGCCTTGCCCGTGATAACCCCTCTCTTGGCCATCTCCAAGAGTATAGGTTTTCTGTGCTGTGAATTTTTGAATTCAGGTGAATAAAAATAATTTTATTCATAGGGATGGCCTTGAATCTGCAGTGATCGCTTGCAGAGTCAGTCATTTGTAAACTTTCTTACCAATAGCCTGACCCCCCTTAACATTCTTCTAATAATGGATCCCTACATGAGGGTTTATTAGGAACTTATGGAACATAGGATACACATGAGAAGTTAAGGGAGGATGGTTTGTATCCCTCTTACATAATGACTACACCTGCTGCGCACCTGTGCACTCTTCTTTGTGTGGAATTCTGCTCCTCTTGACTGTGCTGACAAATCTAGTGCCCATGTTCTCTTCTCTATGGGAGATGGCAGCCAGCTGTCACTCCTCTTTCCCCCATGCCAGCCCCGCCCCTGTGCCACCTGACCCCTTCACCAGCTTCCAGAACACGTCATTCATCTGGCACTTGCTACACGGTTTGTGTCCAGCTCCCTAGATTGTGAATTCCCCAGAGAAGGTGTCTTTCCTGATGACCTTTTATCCCGCTAGTGTAGAAATAAGTGAGATACATTCTCTGCTGTTACAGGAGTAGACCCAGCGCTTTATAGAAAGTGAGGCTGGGGCAGGAAAGGGAAACTCTTTCAGCCTCTTCGCTCCTACTTTCTGACTAACACTCACCGGTGGTCCTCGGTGAGCACGTGGTATTTGGTTCTTATCATGGAGGAGATGGTATTCAGAATTTCCAGAAGATAGCATTTTTATTTATTTTAAAGTTTCAAATGGCATTAAAAGAAGGGCAGGATATTTTTGTCATAAAGGGAAATAGTTTTTTGCTTTTTCTATAAAAAAAAGTTAGGAGAGAGCGGCACCTGTGGCTCAAAGGATTAGGGCACTGGCCCCATATGCTGGAGGTGGCAGGTTCAAACCCAGCCCTGGCCAAAAACTGCAAAAAAAAAAAAAAAAAAAAAATGTTAAGAGACCCTGCTTCATTCACCACAGGAACAGGCTGGCATTTTTACTTGTTTATTTCTTTTGAGGCAGATATTTTTCAAATGGACAAGAGCATTAGTTGTAGTTTCAAAATAAATGTGGTAAGAACAGGTTATAGAAATTTTTACAAGTATATAGCTTGGTTTTGTGGACCACAGCAACACAGAATAATTTTCATTTTGTAATTTGATTTTTTAGGTCATTTTTGAGATAGGATCTTGTTCTGTCACCGAGGCTGGGGTACAGTGTTATGATCCTAACTCACAGCAACCTTGAACTCTTAGACTCCAGTGGCTCTCCTATTTTAGCCTCTAGAGTAACTGGAATCACAGTGGTGTGCCACCACCCTTGGCTAATTTTTTTGTTTGTTTTTTGGAAGCAATGGGATTTTGATAGGTTGCCCAGGCTGGTTTCAGACACATGGTCTCAAGCAACTTTCCTGCCTCTCAGTGCAGGATCACAGATCATTTTGTAATTGTCTTAATATTGAAGTCGTGTGTTAAAAACGTACCTTAAACCTTTTGAGCTGGGTGTGGTGGCTCACGCCTGTAATCCTAGTACTTTGGGAGAAAGAGGCAGGTGGATTGTCTGAGCTCACAGGTTTGAGACCAGCCTGAGCCAGACTGAGACCTTGTCACTAAAAATAGCCAGACGTCCTAGCTGCTTGGGGGGCTAAGGTATGAGAATCAATTTAAGCCCAAGAGTTTGAGGTTGCTGTGAACTATGATACCACATCACTCTACCAAGGGCAACAAAGTGAAACTCTGTCTCAAAAAAAAAAAAATAGTGTGTGAAGTGAAGTGTGTGTGTGAGGTATATGTATATAACGGCTAATCCAGTGGTGATTTTGAGGTAGGAGGCTCAGTGACAGTGTCATTAGTAGGAATTGCAATTTAGTTTTCTGTAGCTCCATAACTTGGGCAGGCTCCTTCCTTGCTGCACAGTGGGGTGCTGGTGCCACCTGTGAGAGTGGAAAGGGAGGGAGCCGCGCACACCGGTGGGCCCCATGCTCAGCACCACCACCCCAGTTACATTGCCCAGGACCTGCAGGAGGCTCCTGAAGTCCTTCCAGACAAGATCTCCTAGAGACGAGGGGCCAGTGAACAATGCCACCCTTTGATTGTTCTCACTTATAACATTTTATTATTTTAAGGAGGAATGGTAAGATTATTAATTAGAAGATTGTTTGAAATCTTTTTTTTTATGTACACTATGGTAAATCTACTCTGAGAATGAATTTTAGGAGAATATTTTAAAATGGGACATCTACAATTTATAAGTCAGGGCTTTAACTTCCTTTTTGTACAAAGAACTTCTCAGTGTGTTCCAAGACCCAGACCCTCTGCAAAGCTCCCAGTGGCCAACTTTGGTCTGTTTCCACTGCCCATGCTCACTGCTCAGGGAGGCGTGAGGTTCCACCTTTCACCCCGCCTGTCCATCTGAGGGCCTGATCCTCAGGCCTTAGTGGCTCATGAATTTAGTAAGACCAACACTGTTACTCCAAAGGGGGATGCCCTATACTTCACAGAACGCATGTTGAGTGTTCTTCTCTCATGGAAGGCTCTCCTTTCATGTTTTTGAGTGTGTGTGAATCTGTGTGTAGTGAATGGCAGTGCCAAGGGTGTGTCCACTGTGGGCTAGGCAGAGTTTGAGTTCTCTTCTGTGGGCAACAAGCTCCTTTGCAAGTCTTTGACCTTCTCAGAGCAGCCGACATTTTATTTTATTCAGTTGTCGCAGTCCCTGCCATTAGAGCTGTACAGTAAATGACTGTAGCAGCAATGAGGGAACATGCCAAAGAACGAGCCCGTCCTGGGGGCCTCTGTCCTCCATGCCCGGGGACGTGGGTGTCCACCACAGAACAGTGAGCAGGTGAAACCAAACCCTCCTGGATGATTTCTTCTTGAAGTGTTTTCATCATCCCGTAGTCCTTTGCCATCTTTTGGTTTTCTGCTTTTTGTTACTTGTGCCACTTCAAGGATATACCACATTCAGTGCAAGGCCTGCCCTGTAGAGGTGAGGTCCTACTCACAGTGTGTCTGAGAGATGGGGAAGGGGACATGCGGCTGGAACAGCAAGGTTGGAGGGGGGACAAATGAGGAGAGCGAGTGGAGTGGCGAGGGCCTGACGTGCAGTGTGCGAGACTGTCAGCTGAGAGGACAGATGGTCGCCTGTGTGTCACCTATGATTTAAAGAAGCATATTCCCAAATCTTTATGCTGCTTTCGTCTTAGAGATAACATTGTACTTATTTTGTGATTTCAAATGGCATTTAAAAGAGGGCGGAAGATTTTTTGTGTTTCTCAAGAGGGAAACAGTGGCTTATGACTCAGATTTTGTTATTTTATTGTCATACCTTCTATATTTAGGGGAAATTTTTTTTTTGTAGTTTTTTGGCCGGGGCCGGGTTTGAACTTGCCACCTCCAATATATGGGGCTGGCACCCTACACCTTTGAGCCACAGGTGCCGCCCTATTTAGGGGAAATTTTTTATTAGCTGTTTCTTAAGAATGCTTGACTACTTTACAGTTATTTGCTTCAAAAAAAAATAGTAATTACCTACATTATTAAAATACACAAATTAATTGAAGGTGTGAGCGTACAAATTGTTCTCATTAATAGTATACTCAAAGCTTTTAATTCTTAACATACTTTCAAAACTAGCAATAAATCTAAATATGTGAAATTTTAATGTCTTTTATAAGTTTGATTCATTAAATTCCTATTATTTTGTTATGACACTGAATAAATTGGCAAGTTGAGTGAGTGAGAATGATGAAAATTGCCTTAACTCCAATGCCTGGTAAAAAAGAGTAAGAGTCTTCTGCTCTGCCCAGACTGCTTCAGAGCACGTGGGGGGCCTTGGTCAGACAGATCGGGGCTTAACTGCCCCACTCCGTCTGACACGCGGCCTTGGGCAGCTATTTAGCCTTCAGAACTGTGGGTTCCTACAGTGTCAAGCCAGGGTGACAGTAACTACCTCAAAGAGCTGTTGGGAGACTACGCAGCAAGCACTAGGGCTGCGCCTGGACAGTGCCAGCACAGGGGACCTTCTTGCACAGCCCCTTCAAATTCCTGGGTCACCATGTGAAATAAATGGGACATTCAGGTGCGTGCATCATCCTGTGGGCCAGGCTCACGCTGCACACAGCCGACTTTCAGTACATCCTTCCACGTTCTCATGATCACATATTGTTTACTTTTTTGGGAAATTTCCTCCTTTTCACATGTAAGGAATTTAAAAAAATGCAGTGTTTTATGAGAGAGTGTAACATCAGGTCAATGGATGCAATAAAATAATTGGGTCTCCTTTCAAAGATTCCAACCCTAAAATGTACTACCCTTGCTTTCCCTTTGTGCATTCTTGGATGTGTGGCTGAGTTCTTGGGTCGCAGCTGCTTGAGTTCCTTCCTCTTAGTCCCAGGGCAGATACAGCAGGAGCAGAGGATTGCTGCCCCCTGGGTTCATGCAGCTGCGCCCCTGAGGCTGGGGTGCTGCTTACCACAGACAGTGCCAGTGTATAGGTTCCTCTGAGCCAAGAAAGGGGACAATACCTTTGTCTTTACTTTAAAGGGAATTTTGAGGGGGGTGGTTGTTTTGTTTTACTTTTTGAGATGGAGTCTCAAGCTGTGGCCCTTGGTAGAGTGCTGTGGCCTCATAATTCACAGCAATCTCGAACTATTGGACTCAAGTGATCCTCTTGCCTGAGTTTTTCATGTTTAGTAGAGACGGGGGTCTCACTCTCACCTTGGCCTCCCGGAGTGCTAGGATTACTGGCGTGAGCTACCACACCGGCCTAAAGGGAAGTTTTGGTCTTCATTATTACTTCCCCCTTCTGTGCTGTTACCCCAGTTTCTTCTGCCAGGAAATCCTCCTCTTCTCAGCCCCACCCTCTCCCCCAGTCCACCTTCTCTGTCTGGCAGATAGCCCTCATCTTCTCAGAAGTCATCTAAGTTTTTCTTGGTCTCCCCAAGTTGCTTTGGCCACTGTGTCTCCCTCTTCCTATGCACTTGGGTCTGCCATCCTAGCTGTTGACATTGCTCCGACTACTTGCTGGTGTCTCATGCTATGGTATGAGGGAGGTTCCGGAGGGCAGGCGGGAACCACTTCTCAGCCCTCCTGGGCTGAGCATGTCACTTGGCCCACATTAACAGCTAGGACCTGTTGGTGGAATGAATAACATACCCATCCTTGGCGTAAACTCATAAGAGAGAAATGCACCATCCCTCAGTGTCCCAGCCCTCATACACACCAAAGTACCTTCTGGGGACAGTGGGTTTCTGGAAGTTTCTGGCCCCCATTCTCAACCCATTTGCCACAAGTACAGAAAGCCTCCTCAGTGACAAGGAAAAGCTGTTAGAGTCTGTATATTCAGATTAAGAAATCCGACCTGTGTATATAATATATGTTAGAGACATTGTTGTCAGAAATCAATGAAACTGGCTCTTTTCCTTTTAAGACAGAGTCTCAAGCTGTCGTCCTGGGTAAGGTGCCGTGGTGTCACAGCTCACAGCAACCTCAGACTCTTGGGCTTAAGCGAGTCTCTTGCCTTAGCCTCCCAAGTAGCTGGGATTACAGGTGCTCACCGTTGTGCAGTTTTCACTGTTGTTTTAGCAGCCCCAGGCCGGGTTCCAGCCTGCCAGCCTCAGTGTATGTGGCTGGCGCCCTACCCACTGTGCTATAGGCACCACCCAAAACTTATTCTTTATTTAAAGATATGTGTATTAGTTTCCTAGGGCTGCCATAACAGAGTACCCTGGGGTGGGGCTCGGACAGTAGAAATTGGTCTCAGGTGCGGAAGGCTGGAAGTCTGAGCCCCAGGCCCTGGCAGGTTCGTTTCCTTCCCTGGGCTTGTCGTGGCTGCGTCGCAAGCTGTGCATGTCTGTGTCCAAGTTGCCTCCCTCCTAAGAAGACCAGCCATAGTGGGTTAGGGCTAACCCTGCTTACCCTTTTTTATTTTAAACTTACATGGCCTTTTTAAAGATCCTGTGTCCAAATATGGTCACATTCTGAGGTTACTGGGGGTTAGAATTTGAATCTATGGATTTGATGAGGGACACAATTCAGCCCATGACAGTGTGAATTTTAATTAATGTATCAGATAGGGCAATTTATTGGCTAAAACTGCATGGAGTGTGATGGTAAGGCATGTACATTATATCACATTTGTGTGTCAGATGTTCAGAAAGTCGGCACTCCCAGAACAGCAGAATTTGGTAGCCTGGGTTTGGCTACTTGTTCAAGCTGCCTTTCTATGAAATACAGTCCCAAATGTCTAACATTACCCAAAGAAACAAAGAATGTGGCAGGTACACAAGAAAGAGAGAAAGACAGCATTAGCAGTTAGTCCTGGAATTAAGAATATGTCCTTCTAGGCCATTCACCCCGGTAGTCCCAGCACTTTGGGAGACTGAGACGGGAGGATCACTTGAGTTTGAGGTCACAGTGAGCAGACAGTAAGCCCCGGTCTCTTAAAAAGAAAAAGAAATAAAGAGAATAAGGCCGAGTGCAGCAGGTTTCAGCGAACATGGCGTGTGTTTGAGCTAATGTTGGTTTGTGTGTTGTTAACATAAATAGTATTGTAACTCTGTGTGTATGTCAGGACTTCCTTCATCGAATCACCCTAATACAAAACAGCAAGATATGAGGAATAAAGTTAGAGATAAGGAATTTCATCTGAAAGATTTTCTATATTGTCTTTAAAGTTTGAGGAAGTATCCAGAAAGCCACATCAGGTGGATCATAGCTACATCCAAGGACCACTTGGCTTTTGAGACATAGTCTCACTCCCCTGGGTAGAGTGCCCTGGCATCATAGCTCACAGCAGACTCAAACAAACTCTTGGGCTGAAGCGATCTCTTGTCTCAGCCTCCCTAGTAGCTAGGCCTAGGGACCTACCCACCACACCAGTTTTTCTATTTTTGGTAGAGATGGGGTCTCACTCTTGGTCAGGCTGGTCTCAAACTCCTGAGCTCAAGCGATCTACCCACTTTGACCTCCCAGAGTGCTAGGATGACAGGCGTGAGCCACCACACCCAGTTGGTCACTTGTCTTTTGAGTAATTGGCTTCTGTAGGTGGTAAACTGAACACTCCAGACGTAGTACAAACTTGCACTTTGAAAAAGACCTTTCCGGCTCAGCACCTGTGGCTCAAGTGGCCAAGGCACCAGCCACATACACCTGAGCCCTCCAAACAACAATGATGGCTGCAACCAAAAAATAGTCATGTGTTGTGGCAGGTACCTGTAGTCCCAGCTACTTGGGAGGTGGAGGCAGGAGACTTCACTTGAGCCCAGGAGTTGGAGGTTGCTGTGAGCTATGATGTCACGGCACTCTACCCAGCAGGACAGCTTGAGGCTCTGTCACAAAGAAAAAAAAAAGAAGAAAAGAAAAAGACCTTTCATATGCTCAAGTATGACCAGTAATGTTAATTTCTTGTTCTCCGAACTAAGTTATGAGAAATTTCCCATAATGTTTAGAAATTCTCTGATTGATTGAAATTTTCATCTATAATTATTTACCAATATTTTTCTTTTTTTTCTTCTCTCCTTTTAAAATCCAGCTGATGATTTTTGGAATCTTTCTGTGCCTGGACGCGTTTTTGTATGTGTTTACCCTGCTTCCTTTAAGAGTGTTCCTGGCACTATTCAGGCTCCTGACTTTGCCTTGCTATGGCTTAAGGTAAGTTTAAATTAAGTACCTTAAATGTGTAAATGATACTATAACTTTACTACTTAATAGAGTTTGAAGAATAAGGATAACACGTATAATTTCATCCACACCTTTGCCCTCAAACTAATTGTTGATTTTTTAATGATTATTATATAATGTTTGTATGATATTATATTTTTATATGCACATTTATTTTCCAGAGTGGTTTTGAACCAAGACTTGCTTTAGCTAGTAAGATGGTATTAATGCAAGAGGCCGTGTAGCAGAGTAGGGAGGGCTGGGGACTGAGAGTCACAGGCCTGCTTCCCGCCTTGTAACTCTCCTGTCTCTTTGTTTTCTCAGAGTCCCGGGGCCTCCTGGGCATCATGTGTAAAAGGAGACCCAGTCCTAGACTGCAGGTGGGAGGTGGGGGTGTCACAGCTCTTGCCACCTGAGGATCACTGATGCAGTGGCCCATGGAGCCCTAGGTACTGATTACCAGTAAGACTCCTTATTCATAATCGAGAAAAAACTCTTGAAGATCACAGTTCCAGTGGGAAGAGTCAGACAGCCCAACCCAGCGTCACGTATCTGGGGAGCTGTGGGCAGCTGCCTCACGTCCCTGAATGTGTTTGCCTTCAGTGGGAAGGGAGCATTGAGCTCAGCATCTGTTACCACAAAGTTCGGGACCCGTAGAAAGAGCTCCCATCCCTGTGCCTGCCTCCTCGTAGGCCAAGACAAGTCAGTTTCCTGCCCTTCCTCCTTCACTGAAACCAGGAATGCCAGGCTGAAGACATTAAACTTACATGACTTGATGCTGTAATGGTCTCGCGGTTTGAAGGAGTTTGGATTTTATAGTTTTTTTTCTTTATGTAGTTACATCAGTGAGTCTCCACGCTATCGAGTCACTATAATATTCTGATTTAGTTCTTAGCACAGGTATCCAACTTACTAACATGAATCACTTTTCTAACTACATTTCGTTCTGCAAAAGTGTTAAAATGCTCAAATGGATAATAATTTGTGACACTTCTTTTAACTGTAGTCAGTGTTCCACTGTATATAAAATATAAATCCATAAGTAATTTAATCATGGGAATTGAGTCAGAATTTGGTCAATTTGAAGAATTTTATGTTGTTTTTCTTTTAAAGACTTAAGTCATAGAAGATTCTCTCTCTAAGTAAGTAGTAAAGGAGCACTTACTAATAATTAGCACATGTAGTCCCTTTAACAATGGCCCTTAATCAGTTTTGGTAAAAGGAAATCCTTCTGGTATAAATCGGAATGATTCATTAGCTACATTGATCATGTTGGGAAAAGAGTAAAAATTGTTCTTAGATTACATGGAGTAAAACAGTTATAAAAATCCAGCTCATGGTGTTGTTATATGTGGTATGTTATATTCTGTAACCTTACTTGCCTTCCAGGATCAGAATGAATTGTGTTACCTCTTTTGTTAATCACGGGTTAATCAGATAGGAAGACATTTTTTAGGAATTTAATCATCTACTTTAAGATATTTCCAGAATATCTTTTATACCTTTAGGAGAATGTTTGAGAATACCTTATTAACAAACCTTTTTTAAAAACCTTTGTAACATGATGGTTTAGTATTACCAAGCCTAACCTCAGTGTACTATTTTCTTCTTATTACTTTTTCAGAAGAGCAAAGTAAAATCTAATGAAACGTTGCTAACTACAGATTTTTATGTGAATGCATAAAGAGAATGGACATTCAGAAATTATTTAGATGAAGTCAGATAAAATAGCATGACACGAAATAATTAATGTAGGAATTTCCCATGTGCGTTATGAGCTAGAGCACTTTTAAATTATTCTTTGATCAACACTGTAAGGCAGTTTCATGTTCTAGCCATCTTTGCATGAATGGCTTCCAGAGACATGACAGCTTTGGCAGGATGAGACGAATTGGTGAAAGGATAACAATTTCAATAATTGTTAAAACATAACCCTAAAGGCTCTGTCCCTCCTGAGTGGTGCCTCCTTGGGGTGTGGTTGACACACATGTGATGCACACAGTGGCCGTGGGGACTGGCCAGTGCTTCCAAGGGTCTCTCTTCTGGGCACTTATTAGAAGAGTCATCTTATTGTACAGGCATCTAAAGCTGTGTTGCACTCAGGTTAGTTTCTATATGTCCCCTGTTGCTTGAGGAGTTAGGGGACTAAAGGTGGTGTTGCAGGGAATTGGAAAATCGTAAATCTCCTACTCCCGTTCACATTTGCTAGTGGTTGATTGTCTCTAGATCCGATTTCTTTTAGATATTTTTAGCACATTATGTAAATGGGTGTTTTTTATATTAATTTGAAATACTTTTCAATCTAAATTTGAGAAACATTCGAAATTTTTCTCTTTCTAAAATTTCATAACTCAAGTGACACTAGAGGGCAGCCTGTCCCACACTCGCTGCGTTTAAGATCATCCCAGGGTTTCCTCTGCAGATGGTTCTATTTCTGCAGTTTGGATTAACTGAAAAACTACATTTCTTGCTGTCAGTAATAAATATTTACATGATATGTATAAGATATTAAATACAACTAAAATTATATAACAGAATTTTGGTAATTTTGAAAGCTCTTCGTCAGGGTCGGCTGGATCACACAGAATGTGACAGTGGTGCCCTGGTAACCTTGAGCCTTGAGCACGCTCCATCAGAATTGAGTAGTTTGTGCTTACACTAACGTGGGGTGCAACTTTTAGTCTCTTTGAGCAATTGAGAAGGAAAAAGGCCTCTTTGTTCATTATTTTAAAAGCACAGAGTTGGCCAAGTGTGGTGGTCCTCCCACTTGGGAGTCTGAGGCAAGAAGAAATGAAGGGAAAGCAGCTGGGCTGGGGCCTGAGCCTTCGGTGCCCGCTGCCATGGGCGCTGAGGCGGGAGGATGGCTTGAGCCCAGGGGTTTGAGTTTGCATTGTGATCACACAGCTATACTCCAGCTAGCATCTCTTAAAACAAAACAAGGGATAAAACTTGAAATATTTGACAGTGGGAACAGTTACATTAAAGAAAGGTATTGTTAATAGTAAATGTAAGACTCTTCAAATATTTTAAGAATATATAAATACTTTTTATTCGTACAAAGTGATTATTTAGAATTAGCCAAATTCTGTCTTCTTACCATACACAGCTTTCCTGCCACTCCACCCTGTTTCTGTTAAAGAGAGCTGGTTTGTCCTCCCTGTGGTGTGACCGTGTCCATCTTTTTCAGGCAGCGAAAAGTGCTCTTTCCTTCAGTCTTTTTTTTTTTTCAAAGAGAAAAGAAGAAATTAAAGAGACCCACAAAGAAGTGATTTGATTGTATTCTTTTTTCTGACTAATATTTTCTTTCACATTCTCTTGTGTTTCATTCCTTCCTTCATAAAAAAATTTGCTATCTTCCTAGTCTCTTTGTTCTTTGAAAGTATTTTCAAGAGTGAGGGAGCCAAGTCTACTTGTCAGAGTAATCCCGGTGCCGACGCAGGACAGTAGCTGTGGGTTCTCTCCTCCTCTTGCAAAGTTGTGTCCAGTCTGGCATTTCTGAGAGGCCTTTGAAAGCAGATAAACCCTCAGGTTTTCTGCCTCATGATTTATTCTTTGGACCCATTTCTAGATCTCCTTCAGACTTGCTGTGGTTTTTACCAGTATTGACAACTAAGAAAATAAAGACTTTCTATTAAGGCTGAGGATAAAGATGTGTCTACAGCACCTTAAGAAAACCCAGCCCTCATCAGGATTGCTAACCGGCAGGATGTCTTGCCAGCTTTTGACCCTCTTAGTCAACAAGTGTTCCTTTTGAGACGTTGGCAGGGCAGCTATCTTGTGGTCATAGTGTCTGTGTTGCAGAATACACTGCTTCCCTAAAAAGTTTCTATCTGTTCTCAGTGATCTCAGTGAATTAGCAACCTTAAAAAGTCTTTCCCCAAAAAATGTTTTATCATAGACTTCAAAACTATGTAAATTTCTTGAAAGCAGATTCATTTATGTCTTTCTTCCTCTTTCCCAAATAGTGTAATGTCATTTCAGAAAACCATTCAAGAAACTTCTTATATTACAATAATCTTTTTAATGACTGAGGACATAGAAAACAATTAAATTTGATTCATTTTATGAGGTATCTAGTTCTTAGAAGAATCATAGGATTTCATTTTTCAGAAAAGTAGATTGATCTATTATGTTAACTAGGTATCAAATAACATTTTTCCAAATTTACTTGTGATATAAGTAAAAAACAGCCAGTTCTATAATTCTTTTTAACTTACCTGGCATCTTTGTGAACTCTCTTTTCTCCTAAAATTTGTGATACCATTTTGAGTTTTAGAATTCACAGTTACATTTGAATTAAAAGTTGAGGGAGATTGCAAAGAAAAATGATACAGCTGATGCCAAGAACTGAGTTATTATTGAAAAGTTTTACTAAAACATTTTAGACAATGATGAGTTAGTTGAGGAGGTTTTACTTAGTAATAAATGTAGTGTTTTTTCTTTTACTATTAGAGAAAATAATGTATATGTAAGCATATTTTCTGGTCACTCGCTTCAGTTTTAGGAATAATTCTCATTTGAGGCTTTGTAGACTTATGCTTGTTTTGGAAGAGGCAACAATATCTTTTTCTTTTGAGTTTATCCCATCGGAAAGCTCTTAACTTGCAGGAGAGTTATGAATTTCAGATGCTTGAGTTTCTGAACCTGTTGGGTTTCCTCAGTGTGCCTTACTTCTTTCAAGATAATTCTACCCCATGTTAACTTCACATATATGTTATAAATAGATTTTTCTCTTTTTAGGCAAAAATAAGCCTTGATTTTGGCCTAAGTGACTAATGCCACCTGTAGGGAGAGCCCTCAGCAACTCGGGGAAGCAGGTGTGCCTGTGACTCCTTCTTACCAGGACGGGTCTGTGTGGCTTACTGGTCGAGTGGAAAGTCCTCCTAACTGTCAGCTTGTGTTGCCCGTTTCCTCCCACGGCACTCTGAGTAGCGTAGCAACATTACAACCTTCTCTCTTTCTTTCTCTCTCGTAAATCAGACCCAAGGGAGGAGCACTTTCACTTCCTTTATAGATGGAATGTGGTGGCACAGGGACTCCTTGTGGTGAGTAAACCCTGATTTTTCCTTTCTATACTCTTGGCCATATTGACATCAGTATAAACGAATATTAATTAAATACAAAAGTAAACAGCAGAGGCAGACATAGTCCCGTCTGGATGGAAGTATTTCCCTGTTCTTTCTTTACTTGGTCTTAAAGCTTTGTCTGCATTTGTTTATGAAGGCTTTGGCTAAGATTTCACCTAATACGAAAATCACTCAATAAAATGGTCTTTAATTATACATGTTGGTTTGGGCTTAATAGCAAATACTTCATCCTGAGTGCCACAGTAGTTGACTGCACTGAATTCTTTTCATACAAGCAGTTTTTATTTCACATAACTCTAAATCAGTGGTTCTCAACCTTCCTGATGCCACGGCCCTTTAATACACTTCCTGTAGGTCGCGACCCACAGGTTGAGAACCACTGCTGTAAATACTGAACATAGCTTTAAACCAGTTATTTTTTCTAGTATAGTTTGAAATTATTTTTAAGTTCAAAGAAAGGTTTTAGTCATTCACTTTCAGGGTTACATAATTTTTTTGTTTGTTTTTTTGCTATATGTCAGTCAGACTTGAAATTGAAAATACTGTTTTCTCATTCAGGAAAACATCTTGATCTCACTACATTATTCCAATTTACTTTAAAATTCCAAAGGCACTGCTCTTCTGAAAATGTTAACTATATTAACTATTTTACATGTTTTTGTTTCAATGGAACTTGTATTTCTTTCCTCTTTCAATTATATGGTAAATAGCTAAAAAGGTCGAGAGAGAGATCTCGTGTGAGTGTTTGTAATAAGTCCTGCTGATGCCCTGGCATGTTTGGTCAGGGATTCTCCCATGTCTCTTGCTCATTCTCTGCCTCTCCCTTCCCAGTCTTCCCATCCATCACCTGTTTTTACTTTAATCCCAGCCGACATGTTATCTTCTGCTAAAGAAGAAGAGAAAACTTACCCTTGGTCACCTTCCTCTTCTGCATAATTGTTTCCATAATTTATGGACCCTTTGAAACAACTCAGTCAACTACTGAGGCGTCACTGTAATTGGTAAATTGTATGATGTGAAATTGTAAATTGTACAGTTGATAAAAATACAGAAGTATCTGTATGAATAACTAAAATTTAATTAAATAGATAAAAATTTAGGATGTAGAGAATTTGGTTTCTGTAAAGGTCATTTAACTTGAAGTTTTGTTTTGTTTTGTTTTGTTTTTTGAGACAGAGTCTCACTATGTCACCCTAGGTAGAGTGCCGTGGCGTCACAGACCACAGCAATCTCAAACTCTTGGACTTAAGCGATTCTCTTGCCTCAGTCTCCCAAGTGGCTGGCTATTTTTCTGTCATAGTTGTCATTGTTGCTTAGCTGGCTCAGTGCTACAACCACTGTGCTACGGGCACCAAACCTAACTTGAAGATTTTTGAAAATTCTGTAGAGAGTCTTATTTAGAAAAAAAAATTTTTTAAGTTCTATTGAATGTGTTAGGTAATGTTCCGTGTCTTGTGATGACACACAGACACACCTGTGACTCCGATTGGTGGCTGTTACTTGGCCCAGCAGCACCTTTCACTTGCTTGTTCTTCCTTATGGGGTGTTCACCGTTTGCAAAATGAATTGCCACTACCTACCATTTAACAGCCGTTTACAAGAGAATTTCAGCCTGAAAGCCAGTTGAGGGTTGGTGAGCGAGACCCTGGATGATCTTCTTATGGAGGTTGACAGGCTTCTCAAACAGTCTCCCACACGCCGTTGTTTTAACCAGGTGAACTCATTTGTGAGATTAGATCTTTTCCCAGAGACAGTGATACATCCCAGACGTCTTTAAGTTTGCCACCTAAGGAAAAGTTTTTTATTTTGGTAACTTTTTTCATTAACAAGGACAGTTATGTGAAAGGTTTCCTGTATCTTAAAAGTGTTGTACTTATGTTCTTTATTTGAATAATGTTCCTTAATCTTGAAACCACATCATCCCTGTAGCAACCAATTTTGATATTAGTGATGCAAGATTTTCACCAGAGCCACAAGAAGCAGTGCATCCAGGGGAATAGGAGAGACACCGTGGAAGTTTTCAGATACACAGAAACTAAGAAATATTCTGCTCCCCAATAGGCCTTAAAGATGAAAAAAACAAAAGGGAAAAAAAACTAAGAAATTTAAAATCGTTTTGATTGCTATAGTTTCTCAAAATAATTGCCTTGACATTCTATGCACTTTTGCATTCTTGTAAACTATTTTCGAAAACACTCTCTCCACTTACTTTCAAGTGTTGTAAGCTCCTGTTCCTAAGTGTGAACAGCTTCTTCAGGGCTGGAGAACCTTCTTCCACACATGTAATTTTTTACTGTAGGGAGTAGGAAAAAAGTCACGGGGCCAGGGCAGGACTGTGGAGCGGAGGAGTCGCAAGCGTTACCTCTGTGGAGTCCAGGAACTGAGTGGTGACTTTGTCTGCATGGGCAAATTCATTGTCACAGTGCAAGTCCTGTCCTTGGCTGCTGTTGTTGAAGCTTCCTGAAGCTTCCTGAAACCTTTTAGTGGCCATACTGCTGTGTGCCACTGAGCATGATGGTCTTTTGTTCCTTGAGAGGAACAGGTGTGACATGACCGCTTTTGGAGAAGAAAGTCACCACCATGTTCTTTCTAGCACTTTGGGGCCGCTTCACTTTTGTTGGTAGATTTTCACTGGGACAAAAGTCCACGCTATCAGGCAACGCCTGTGGCTCATGAGTACTGGCCCCATACACTGAGGGTGGCAGGTTCTAACCCAGTCCCAGCCAAACTGCAACAAAAAAATAGCCGGCGTTGTGGCGTGCACCTGTAGTCCCAGCTACTCAGGAGGCTGAGGCAAGAGAATCGCCTAAACCCAGGAATTAGAGGTTGCTATGAGCTGTGACGCCACGGCACTCTACCAAGGGCGACAGAGTGGGACTCTGTCTCTAAAAGAAAAAAGTCCACACTATTAATTGGCGCTTATTTTAGTCTGGGTCTGACTGGTAAGTCCAGGTGTCACTGCAGTAACGATATCAGAAACGCATCTAGACGCGCGTCTGTAGAATCTGGCCAGTGTCTCTGTACCATTCAGCAGGGACGCGCCTCTGCTCATCTGCCAAAGCAGGAGGCACCATCAGCATGAGACTTTCCTGACTGGACCCTGCTGGTGACCCGTCTGCGGTGCTGCCTCAGTGTCCTGAACGTCCCTGGAGTGTCCTCACAGTAGCGTTTCCTCAGCCACTGAGGTTGCCGGGCCGCACCCCTCTCCTCATCTTTCAGTGAAGTTCAGCCTCTTCTGAATTCTTAAAACCACGAAAAACTTGTCATGCAGGAAGGAATTAGCTCCCCAAGACCCCCTTGCACCTGAATACCCCAAGGCTTAGAGACTTGTCTAATCCACCTTGAAATCGGAGCAGATCCTCACGTGGCAGTGCCCTCGGCCAGCTCCAGGGCCGACACACCTGAGGGCCACAGATGGAAACAGTGACGCCTCCCAGCAACACTGACAAGCTGAGCAGGTTGAAACTGGGACAGGTGACTCAGAAAAGTCACCATCAGCTGGTGCCCCCGCTCAGTGGTTAGGGCACCAGCCCCGTGCACCAGAGCTGGCGGGTTCGAACCTGGCCCAGTCTTATTAAACAAAACAAAAAACCCAAAAAACAATAAAAAGAAAGGACAATGTTGACTGTTTCTTGGAAGTAAAATAATGGACCATAACACAGTCTGTCTCAAAATTTTCATATGGACCAGGTATAGTCCTGTTTTTTCTGTATACATTTGTAGAAATAACAAAATGGTGGATATTTGTTTTTCATTCTAGTAATTTTTCCAAATGAGATCACAGTACCATGATAATTTTTCCTATTTTAAACTTTACTGAAAGATAAAAGTTTCTGAGTTATTGATTCCTGACATTTATAAGTTCTTTTTTTACACCAAAAGGCAAAGAAGCAATAGTTGTTCTTTTTTAAAAAGTCTAGAATGTAGTTGGTTGTGAAGAGCCTGCTTTCTGGAGCCAGACGGCTACAGTACTGATCCCTTCTCTGTCCCATGGTAACAGCTGCCTGGAACAGGCACGTTCGCGGCTCCTCTGTGAAATCGGAGTGGGAACAGAGCCTTCCACTCAGGGCCATTGTGAGTACTGATCCGAATCCACGCAGAGTGCCGGGAACAGTGCCTGCTGCCCTGTGACTGAATTATTGCATGAGGTAGTTCCACAACTTTTCTTGTTTGTATAATCTGGTCTAATCCTAGATAGGACAAACCTAAAATAGTTTATTCTGAACTTTTGAATTTTAACTTCTTGGTTCAAAAGTGTGATATTATTTTAGGATATGAATTTCTGATGTTTGGTAGATCTAATTTCTAACAATGACATGTATTAAATATAATATACCTTCATTGATACAGTAATGCATTATTTGTTTGTTGTAAATACACTTGTAAAGAAACACATTAAATATTACCCAAAAAGCCTTTGTCTCATAAATAAAAGCACTTAGGCTGATATCATCTAAGTAGATGCCATCTAGTATTGAAAGCTCTAAGTATAGTTTTCTACTTTAATTAATAATCAGTCATTTTGATACTTAGGGTACATTAATTAATAACTCCCCTACTTTTAGTTCCTACGTTTTCTTTAATTCATAAAACATGACCTATAGCTCTTAAATACAAAGGCTCATGGTGACTGGTGACGTGCAATTTGTCAGTATATGCTGAGCTGTGCCCACACTTGTGGAGTGGGTGGTACAGCCTCTGAGCTGAGGCCCCGCCGTCTGTCCCTGCCATCAGGTACAGGCCGCACACACAGGCTCAGAGCTCAAGAATGTTCACAACGCCGCCTCTTCTCAGTGTTTGGATTAGATGGGTGTTTAAACGGTCAAGAGCCAACCCTCCACAGATGGCATAGCTGGTCCATTTTTAGTCTTGTGGTGATGGAGACAGGAAGTCACCTTGATAGTCCGGTAGCCTTGGCAGGAATCTGTACTCTGGGCTGGGATTTGGGAGGTGGAAGATGAAGACTACTCTGGGTTCCACAAGGAGACAAATGCCAGAGTCTACCTGGGAGGAAGAGCAGCACAGCTGGAGAAAAGGAAGCCGGGGGTCAGGAATGGTGATGGATGCTGATGAGCTTTGTCCTCACTTCCACTGTCCTGGATAGTTTCACCTGGTTTTCCGTACCTGTCTCACATGGCATGGCCTACACACATTCCCACCTGTCTTCCGTTTAGGCTCCTTGGTTCAACCCTGTGTATTTCCAGCCACCGTTAGCCCTTCCTGGGTCCAGTCTTCATGGAAGTTGCCTCTCCTCAGGACTTCTGCATTGCTCGTACTCTGTAACCAGATCAACCAAATTCATACCCAACTGAAAACAATGTGCAGTCTGGTGGACCTTGTAGACAGCAAGGGTGTGGCTCTGATAGCTGCTTCCAGCACTGGAATTCCATCTCATGATCTTGTGAAGCAGCGTTGCAGCTACAGTTTGGAGACTGACAAGAGTCCTTGTTGAACTCTGCAGGGATCTTTGGAAGAAAAGAGTTCCTGACCTTAAAGTAGACAAAGCTTAGACAAGAGCTCCAGAGAGCAGGTAGCCAAGGAGTGCCCCCCACAAGTGGCCAGTTAGAACAAGCTCACCCTCTGCACTGTGATCAGAATATCGTCACGGATGGTGGAAAGGAAGAGATTCTGCAGCTCTTGAAGAAAGTGCTTGGCCATTTATTGATTACATTTTGCATAAAAGCTGCCCAAACAGGAGACTGAGCATTTTGTGTCTGGAGAAATCAGCTGCGTTAGGTAGAGAAGAAGCTGCTTTCCTGGGCTTGTCACAGAGTTTGAAATCCTAAACTCCTCTTTCAATGTATTTTTCCCTTGTTTTGTTAAGATGTGTCCTTTCTTCCCCACCCCCTTTCGCCAGGGCTGGGCTTGAACCCGCCACCTCTGGCATATGGGGCCAGCACCCCTACCCTTTTGAGCCACGGGAGCTGCCCAAGACATGTTCTTTCACAGTTTAGGGTTAGCTCTTTTTACTCAGACCTCAGAAGTAGAGGATGGTTTTTCTGCTCATATTAATTGTGAAAAAAATACTTCAAATCATAGTGGATTAATTCTGTAATATAAATGCTATCCTGTAAACCAGTACAAAAAAAGATAGGAAGAGAAAAGTCACAGGAAAATACAAATAGCTGGTAAACACAAAGGAGGCCAAAAAAGCATATACAGTTTAAGAAAGGAAAATACATGTTAACATTGTAATACTCAGTATACACTGATACTGTGTGTTACTGTGTACATTGCATTTTGTATCTCTTTAAATTGCAGAAGTCAAAGGTGACTTGAATATTACAATTTTAATACAATTTTTTTCTTAAAACGTGTATCCATTTTTTGACACCCTCTCTATATGACACAGATGTTCGGTTTCCTAACAATAGACTTGACATTGAAACTGTACTGTGTACCATTTTTCACTAGTGACATTGGCACAGATCTGAAGTTGATCAAACAGTATGTCGAATGCACTAGGCTGCAGGTTGCTGGTGACATTGCTGGTGAGGCTGTAATTGTGACACACCCCACAGGGGGTAGGTTAGCAGTTTCTGTCAAAATGTCAAGTGAATGTAACCTTGAAATTCCAATTTTAGGAACATCCTAGAGATACATTTTCTTGGATGAGACGTGACATGTACATTGCATCGTGGCTTATTTTAATAATCACGAAGAGCTGGAAACTTGTTTGTGGTATTTTAAATAAATATGGTTCATCCTCCTAGTGGAACACTATGCTGCCCTAAAGATATGAGTTTCTGATGAACTGATAGAGACCGTTAGGCTGTGAAACAAAAAGTTAAAGATGCGTAGAGCGTAATGTCGTGTGGAAAGGGGAGTCCAGCAGGCTGCAGGCTTCGTGATCGAGTTACAGGCTGTGTCATCATCACGCAAGTCCTCTGCTGTACAGTACCCACTGGCCTCTGGGTCCACTTGCTAAGATCACCAACTACTAACAGTAATTCTTATTTGGTAGCTTTATATTCTTACTGAGAAAATTCCACAGTGTTCAACAGTCATTTAATATAACTTTCCTTGAAGTTTTTAAAAGATCAATCAACCTAGTTCTCATTTTTACCTCTATGTCAGTGTATGTCTAGTAAAGATTATCTATTTTGACAACATAGAAAGTAAAACTTTTTTAATTTACATTTTAATAGATTTAGTGATGTAAGATCATTTGGGATTTACATGGATGAACTACATGTGGTGATGTCTGTGTTTTTAGTGTAGGTTTCATTGATAGGATTTCTTCCCTGACCCCCTTCTTACCCTTCCCTCCCTGAGGCCCCACTCTGCCTCTTCATACTTAGCTCAGCTTCCACTTAGAAGGGAGTCTATGTGTTACTTGGTTTTGTATTCCTGCATTACTTCACTTAGGGTAATGGCCACCAGTTCCCACTCAGGTTATTGCAAAGACATTATTTCATCCCTTTCTATGGCTAATAGTCCCTGGTGTATGTGGACTCATTTTCTTTATTCCTTAGTTGGTGGGCACTTGGTTGATCCCATGTCTTTGCAATTGTGGATTGTGCTGTGAAGAACAGACAGTCCCAGGTGTCTCTTGGATGTAACGCTTTCTTTCTTTGGGGTAGACCCCCAGCAGTGGGATTGCTGGATCACATGGTAGACCTGCTGTTCTTTGAGAATCTCCACACTGTTCCTATAGAGGCTGTACTAAGTAGCACTCCCACCGACATAAAGCTCCTAATTGCATTGCTTCCTGCATGTTTCAGGGACAGACGTTTGCTGCAGCCTGCCCAGGTGTGCGATATTCTAAAGGGCGTCATCTTGGTGATCTGCTACTTCATGATGCACTACGTCGACTACTCCATGATGTACCACCTGATCAGGGGTCAGTCTGTCATCAAGCTCTACATCATCTACAACATGCTCGAGGTGAGGCCCGCTTGCCCTGCTCTCACCTGGACCCACACACAACTGTCCCCCAGTGCAGATGGGGGATTGCGAGGAGGAAGTACACACACAGAGCAGGGCTTTAGCACAGTGTGGGGCCTGCAGTGAGCGTCCCCCTGAATGGGAGCTGTATTCATTCAGCAGATACTTAATCGGCACTTCCTGGTAGGTGCCAAGCACAGCCTTAGACCCTGAAGAACCACAATTAAACAAGCTGTTCTCATGGCAGGTGAGAGATGGCTGACAAGATGACACTAGGAAATGATACTGAGTGGGAAAGAGCAGAGTAACCAAGTAGAGACTGTAGGGGCCCCAGGCAGTCTGGGAAAGGCTGTCTCAGGACGTGGCATTCCAGCTGAATCCAAATGATACGATGGCCTCCTTTTCTCTTTTTTTTCATTATACTATATTCCAAGAGATCAATACTTAAAAATGTCTTTAGGAAGCAGATGTGCGTATTATATTCCATGTCATAAGCCTCAAAACACCGATACCATTATTTACAAATATCAGGTAGAATGGGTCAAGTGATACACAAGGGCTGTCTGCAAAGTGTCCAGCCATTGTTATTGCTCAATGTAGCTCATGGTACAAGGCTGGGTACTTCCTGGACAGCCGTCATATTTGTCGTAAGGAATTTAAGTTTAAAGTCCTAAAACCAGGCTGGATGCCCGTAGCTCAGTGGTTAGGGTGCCGGCCCACATGCTCCGGAGCTGGTGGGTTCAAGCCTGGCCCCAACCCGCATAACAAAATCATCATCATCATCATCATCAAGTCCTCATGCCTATAAGCCTAGTACTCTGAGAGGCTAAGGCAGGTGGATTGCCTGAGCTCACAGGTTCAAGGTCAGCCTGAACAAGAGTAAAGACCCTGTCTCTAAAAATAGCCCAGCATTGTGGTGGGTGCCAGTAATTCCAGCTGCTTGGGAGGCTGAGGCAGGATAATCACTGGAGCCTGAGAGTTTGAGGTTGCTGTGAGCTGTGATGCTATGGCACTCACCCAAGGTGACAAAGTGAACCTTTATCTCCAATAAATAAATAAATAAAATCTTCAGTGTTTGAGTTGCATCTGAATTTTAGTAATATATTTAAATGCAATATTAAGAAGCACGTTTCCAATAATTTCTTTCTTTAGGTAGCTGATCGCCTGTTTTCATCATTTGGACAAGATATTTTAGATGCTCTCTATTGGACAGCAACAGAGCCCAAAGAAAGAAAAAGAGCCCACATCGGGGTGATTCCTCACTTCTTCATGGCTGTTCTCTATGTCTGTATCCTTTCCGACTTACTGGAAATTTCAGTGGTCAATGCGTATTCTGCCTGACTGGTTTGGTTAGCTGATTTACAGATTTAAAGATACACGTATGGCTGTATCTGATGATTAATGTGAAGTAGCTGCTTTCTTTTGAGATGAAATAGTAATTATGAATTAGAGAACCTCATGTATACATGACCCTTTGTGCCACTACAAAACTGTTCTATTCTCAGTATAACTGATTGTAAGGAAAGGTTTTATAATGCAGTTATCTTTAAATCCATGAATTTTTTGTCATATCCTTGGGCTGAAAATGTATGGAAGTAAAATGTGAACTGGTTGAGAGGAGTTTTTGTGAAGGTGTATGTGTGTTCCTGGCTTAAAGCTTCTCTTTTGGAGAGTAAGTACTTTATAAACAATGTGTATGTGTATGTGTGTATTTGCACGCACACACATACCCACTCCGAAGCTCCATGTCGAGTCAGGACTCATTCACAGGAATATGATGTATTTTTTCCTTGCTGTCTATATAAGAGTGACATTTGGAAGAAATTGGGGTAGTATTTGGGAAGTTCTGGGACTAAGTGGGAAGACCTTAGTCTTGAGGGTATGAAGGTAAAAGGTTGTTTCAGTTTTAATGGAATAAGACAGTTGAATAATTCTTAGATACAAATTAATTATTCAGGATGTAACATGAATATAATTCTGCAGCTTAGGGATAGCTTCAAAATGGTGTAGGAAAAAAGAATCTTAATTATCAGCTATTTCTTACTATCTTACGTTCCGTGTCCCCTGAAGAACCAGAGAAGAAAACTACTTCGAAACTAACTTTTTATCTTGTGTTCTTTTCTAATATGTAAATTATCTTAATTGCAAATGTATATTTTGAAATCTCTTCTTTCACAATCTACCATAATCTATTCCATTTATTTGGCACACATTTTTGAGACTCTGTTTCCTGAACACTGTGCTAAGTGCCAGAGATACAGAAAGAACAAAACAGTCCTGTTGTGAAAGATGCCGTCTAAATAAACAGATGTGTGGAGGTTCATTTCTGCTTTTGTTTGTTTCATAGGGTTTATATGTATCTTACTCTGTCAAATTTATGTCAACGACAGCTCATAGGGAAGCCATGGAGATAATAAAGCACTTCTGTAAGACCTGATTTGGAAAGCAGAGGCATGTTTTATAATTCACTTGCATATTTGAAAGTAATATTGTCTATTAATAATAATAATAGGAAAACAAACTTCAGGTTTTTCCTTGACATACTATTAGTTTTGCATGCAATTCTTATAATGGTTCAAGCTACAACTCTCAACGTAGCTTTTAACTCACACAATAAGTCACTGCTTACCATCATGATGTCTAATAATGTAAGTGGAGATTTATTTTGCATTTTTGAGGTTATATGGGCACTTTAGCAGCAATGTTCTGCATCAGATAATCTTCTGAATCAGCAGTGTTCTGCATGTTATTGATTCTCCAGGAAGTTTTGTATGTAGCAAGTCCAGTTTGAAAATGTTTATAATGATAAAAATGATATTTCTGTTTATGGTTGCAGTTTGTTGAAATTAAAGGAAGTGTTTTCAAGAAGTTTGAAAAGAACAACCTCTTTCAAATGTCAAACAGTGGTAAGTACAATCAGATTTTCCTTGCGGCTCTGGGCAGTGTTATTCTGGAACTCACTTTGAAGTCCTCATGTCAGGTTCCTGTGGGCGACGGTTTCTTGGACTTAAGCAGTGCTTTCTCTTACACTGTCAGCGTCTTCCCAGCTTTCCCCTTCATCTTTGGTTAATTATAATTTCACTATATTTGAAATGAACAATTAAGAACATTTGTATAGCGACATACCATACTTAGAGAAGCTAATAATTAATCCACAACTGCCTCTGAAGCAAGTGATACTATTCCATTTTATAGATATGGAAACTGAAACACAGAGAAAGTAATTTGATTACCCTGGTCACTCGTATAAGTACTGAGAGGAGAATTAAGACCATAAATCTCAGGTTGTCTCTTAAGTTCTCAGCTTTTTCAGTTATACCTCGCCACCTCCTTTCTAATTCTAAGAAATGTGAAGGCACAAAATTATGCCTGAAGACACCGTCTCACACAGTTATGACAATCAGAGCGACGTATGTGGTGGATCTCAGAGGGTGGTCCTTGGGTTCCTCCAGAGAGGATCTTCCAGGGAGTCCCAACGCAAAACAGTTTCATCAGAATGTGAAGAGGCTTGCCGTTTACCTTTGCTACCATGGTGATGTTTGCACCAGTTGTGAAAAAGCTGTAGTGCTTAGCATGTGTCCAGGCGGGTGTAGGGGAGGGGACGACTGAAGGAACCTGACCTGGTCATTAATGTCCTTGAGGTGGCGGGGGGTGGGCTGGGCAGGGGCAGCTCGGCTAGAGCAGCACTTCTCAGCCTTTTGGGTCATAGGCCCTGTTTACATCAGCAGAATGGCGACAGTGCCGGAGGCTTTTGTTTTATGGGTTATGGCTGGCACTGTCCACCATAGTGGAAATTAAAACTGAGGCCTATTTTAGAAATATTGCATGCTTACATAAATAACATTTTTATCCAAAATTGTATTTTCTGAGCCAAAATTCAGTGAGAAGTATTATGTGCCAGTAATGCCGGAATTTCTGGATAAAGGTTAAAAAAAAAAAAATACTCTGACCCCTCCCCACCCCCAAAATCAGCACATAGTGGTTCATGGACCTAAACAGTTCCAAAATTATAAAACTTCTAGAACAAAATAAAGGAGAATAGATTTGCAGCTTTGATACAGGCAGACCGTTTAGAGACCACACAAGAAGCACAAAGCATAAAAGGAGAGAAATTAGACTTCTCTAGAATTTAAAACTTACCCTTGTAAAAAGCATTGAGGAAATGAAGGGCAGGGGACACAACTAAGAGAAAGATTTGAGGTGCACATGCCTGACAGGTGGTTTTTGTTTCTTTGTTATTTCCTGGATTTGTAACTACCAATCAAAAAGGAAGAAACAGTCCAATTTAAAAACAGGAAAAGGCTTGAATAGACATTTGCAAAGGAAAATCTGAAAATAGTAAGCCCATTAAAAAAGTGCACAGCATTGCTGGGGAGAAACCATGAAGGGAATGCAGAGCAAAGCCTTAGTGGGGTGTCAGCACACACCCACCAGCCTCAGTGGGGTATCAGCACACACCCCCAGCCTGGCTGCCGTAGGCTGCAAAGTCAGAAGTTAAGGAAGATGTGATTAACTGACTCTGTCATGCAGTGATGGTGTGAGTGTAACTGTTATAGCCGTCCTGTCTGCCTGCCATGCTTACTGCAGGCAGACAGATTTTTATTTTATTTCTTGATTACCTGGTATCTTAGACTCTAAAAGAAAGTAACAGCTCAAAAATGAAATGTGTAAACTTGCCTTTAGCAGGAGTTCAGTCATTTGCTTTTATTAAATGTGTTGAATTTTTTTTCAGATATTAAAGAACGATTCACAAATTATGTGCTTTTGCTGATAGTATGTCTAAGAAACATGGAACAGTTTTCTTGGAACCCAGGTAACTAACTCGTAACAGATAAAGTACCTTATACTTTTAATCTTAAACCAAAATTATCCTTTTACATGGCGTAAAATGAGTATTACAGAAAATTTCAAAAACCATTAACTGTTCCACTGTTTAGGGATTGGAAAAACTCACAGTGTTTCTGGGTCAGTGACAGACTGCATATAAGACGGGGTCCCATAAGATGATAATGGAGAGCTGGGCGCAGTGGCTCATGCCTGTAATCCTAGGTCTCCAGGAGGCCGAGGCGAGTGAGCTCACAGGTTCAAGATCAGCCTGAGCCAGAGAAAGACCTGGTCTCTAAAATTAGCCCAGCATTGTGGTGGCGCCTATAATCCCAGCTGATTGGGAGGCTGAGGCACGAGAATTGCTTGAGCCCAGGCTGTGGCTTTTCTAACATCGCGTCACACAACGCGTCACCTCTTCTATCTTTAGGCACGTTTGTGTCACAGCCGCCTGCAGTGCTTGGTGTGGGGATGTGCTAGTTAGGTTTGTAGCCTAGAAGCAAGAGGCCGTACCCTATAGCTCTGTGTGGAGTAGGCTGTGCCCTAAGGTACCTGGGGGTACCACAGTGTAAGTACACTCTGTCTTGTTCCCACACGGTGAAATCACCCAGCAACACACGTTAAGCAAGACCATGTCTTACTTTTCATTTATTCTCAATGAATAGGCATTCAGGAACTTCTTATTTCTTTACTTTAATTCACTACTAATTTTTAAGTACTTGTTGCAAATAAGAAACAGACATAAAATAATATATATGATGTTAGAAATATATTTTCAGGTATTATTTTCTTACAGAAACCATAAGATCAAATGATATCTGACTGACTGGCTTGAGTTCTAATGTGAAGGGAGCCAAGGCTTCTTGACTTGGGAAAGCCTCTCCCCCCACACACATCTGGATTCTTCTGGTGAATGGTGGTGTGTTTATAACTAAGTCCGCTAACAGGGTGTCCATGAAATGGCTGTCCCTGGCAAATGCTGCGTGGGATCGGCTCCCTCAAAGCAGGGCTGTTAAAAAGGGACTGATGATCCCTAAGCCTCCCAGCAAGTAGGTGTTTGAAGTCGTACTTTCAGTTACACTGTGACTTCCCCGAGTTGTCTACAGTCTCCTTTATCAGGACTTTGGCAGATAGTAGGATAAGGGGTGTACCTGCTTTGTGGAGGATTCACTGTTCTCACTCTTCTTTCGGTTTTGTTTTGTTTTGTTTTTTTTTTTAGTTTCCTTGTTTAAAAAAAGAAAGAAGGAAAATGAAAAACCAAAATGCTATTCATGCAGCTTGCCCTCAGTTCCCAGACAGATTGTTGGGAACCCCCATTCTGTGTGCCAGGCAGGTTGCTGTGCCCCCATTACCTCATTTAATTCTCATTATAATTAAATGTAGACACTTTTATTGTCCTTATTTTATGGATGAGGAAACGTGAATTTAGATAGAAACTTGTCTTTTGCCAGTGTTGTAGATTCAAAAAAAACGAAAGAAATTTGCCCAGGATCGTCTTGCAGTTAGTGACAGGCCTTGTCATTGGATGAGGTCCCTAGTGTCTAAAACCTGGCATGCACCAGACTCCCAGAAGCTGCCTGCACCGTCCACAGCAGAGCCCAGCTGCCAGCGGCTTGAGTTGCTTAGGTCCTCGTCAGCTGTTCTAACCAGTATTTTCCTGTGCTCTCCCTCACACTTACACTCTTCCTAGGTGTCTTAGGAGGTTATCTGTGGGTGTTTTTTCTTCAATGAATTGACATTTTAATAAATGTGAGCAAATTTAATGTCTAAATGACAGTGAAGTAAGTGATGGGTCAGTGTCTTTAAATTACTGTGATCAAGAAGGGAAAATATTACTCACTTGGCAACAGGGCATCTGTACTGTCGGGTTGAGACAGCTATGGAATTAGAGGATTTTCTAAGGAACCTGCTTAGCCTCCTCCCTTGGGTACATAGCTAGGTGGACGCGTAGACAGGGAGGTTTCCGAGAGGCAGGGCCGTGCTCACCACAGTGGCCTGCACATTAAGCAGTGCTGGGCACATAGAAGATAATGGCCGAATATTTTTTGAATGAGGTACCCGTTAACTTGATACAGTATTGCTGTTTTGACACAGGTTATACTTAATTGAATGCTGGTTTTATAGCATTACTTATTGAAAATATAATTTTCCTGTGTAGAGTTTTTAGGTTTCTTTGGTAGCTTAGGAAATAAATTCTGTTCATATCAGGAGATTTAATTGTTTGTCTTTTTTCCATTCTTTACAGATCATCTCTGGGTATTGTTTCCAGATGTCTGTATGGTAATTGCATCAGAAATTGCCGTGGATATTGTAAAACATGCCTTTATTACCAAGTTCAATGACATCACTGCAGATGTATGTATTTTGATAACACAATTCAGTGTTTACTTCCTAATATTATAAAGTTGTGGAATAAGTTTACTGTAGTTAACAAAGATAATAAATTTTAATACTTTAAAGTTAGAATTGTAGTTTCGGTGCCAATAGCTCAGCGAGTAGGGCACCAGGCACGTATACCAAGGCTGGCAGGTTCAAGCCCAGCCCAGGCCTGCTAAACAGCAATGACAACTGCAACCAAAAAATATCCCAGCATTGTGGTGGGCGCCTGTAGCTACCCAGGAGGCTAAAGCAAGAGAATTGCTGAAGCCCAAGAGTTTGAGGTTTCTGTGAGCTGTGACATTATGTCACTGTACTGAGGGTGACATAATGACACTCTGTCTCAAAAAAACAACTAAAGTTACAATTGTAATTTTAAGCTTCTAAAAACTATTATGCTACTGAAAGTATTTTATTTGAATAGTAAGTAGTCCTAGTTCCATACTTTTAGTGGAAGTATAGACCAACCAGTAGTTGAGTTCAGGGTATCACTAACCCAAAATCATTACAATCTACTAATACTATCATAATCTGCTCACTTAAAAGTTTTTAAAATCACATTGTTTCTATTTTAAAAGTTAGACTATAAAACTTTTCTCTCTGGCTAGGTTTTAAGAACATTTAAATATTGGTTTGTTTCTGTAATTATGAATAGGTTCCTGATACATTCTAGAAAATAAGTGCCTTTCTACTAAAAGCATTTCATGACACTTTGAGAGATTTATTTTGTAACAACATACTGTGTAGTATTTCCAGAAATAAGTATATGTGGCTATAGGCCCATGGTATGTAAAATATAAAAGTTTCCTAGTGCAGTCCTCATTTTCAGCTCAGTCTCAATGAATTTATCTGTTCAGCAGTTTTCTAGATTTTACTGAGTTGTACTTTTAATAATAGCCTTAGTCTTGTTTTACCTCAAAAGGCAATGGTTTAAAATAGAAAGAGGTTGCAACAGCTACAGTGGATGATTTGACTCTGGGTTTCCTGAATGCTTTAGTACATAAAGAAGATACAATGTTGTGCTTTTTGTAAAGCACCATTTACTTTCCTGGCTTCCCAACACAGAGAGATTCCCTTTCACAGGATCATTTTCCTCAGCATCTAAAGTCAAAATTAATGGGCTTGATTCAGATACTTGTGTAATTTGTAATGGAAATGACAATTTGTAAGTGCCTTGACATCCACGCGCTCCCTAACATAGAAGTTGTCTGTCTTTTTTTTTAGCATCCATTTTTCCAAGAAGGCCTCATTATGGTTAGATATACAGTAATAATCATTTTTTAAACTCTTAGATTTAAAATTTAAAAAATTATTTTCTGTGTTTTACACTACATAGAATAATCACCATCCCCCAAATTCTAAACCCTTAGGATCATAATCACTGAATATTTATTTCATTTTGAAGAGAAACCTTTAAAAGACCAATAAATGTTCACAGTTGAAGGAACTGGGGTTGTTTCACTCTTGCTGTTGGAAAACAAATAGGGAAACGAGACCCAGATGTCGTCTGATCATTAGTGCTTATTCCTGGTTAATATTAAACATTTTTATCTACAAAGTAAATGTTTTCGTGCGATATATTTGAACTATATTACCTAATATTTCATTCTTGTCTTTAGGTGTATAGTGAGTATCGAGCCAGTCTTGCTTTTGACCTTGTTAGCAGCCGACAGAAAAATGTAAGCCTTATATCAAAGTCAAGTCAGAAATTAATGTGACAGTGGCTTAATTTAGCATGAAATACAAGTTAAGGAGAAACTACGTGAACTTAAATTTCCTGCTTACCTCCAGTTTCAACATTAAACATTTACAAGTTAATAATCATACTTAACATAGGGGTGTCCAACCTTTTTTGTACTGCACATTGGAAGAGGAGTTATTTGGGGCTATGCGTTAAATACACAAACACTGAAAATAATAATGGGAAATTAAATAAATGAACAAATACATAAACGCTAACAAAAGTCAGTGAGCAAAAAAAGGTCTGTGCATCCTTTCTACAATCTCTGGCACCACAGATAAGCACAGCAGCCCTCAGATAGTGTACATGTGCCCCCCTCCACCTCTGGAGCAGGTTGGACACCCCTGGATGATGTTTGCAGCAATGAAAGAGTTAGCTTTGTGTTTAAAAGTCCTTATGAATGTTTGCATTTCCGTGTCATTTTACTAAATTGTATTGGGTGCTGGGTTCTCTTCTTGCTCAGACCCTCACCTGTTTAGAACACTAGCTGGTAACCAGTGAACTTTACTTTTTAAATGCTGTTTAAATCCCATTAATCAGAATCTTTTTCTCCTCTTTCTGTTCAGGCATACACGGATTACAGTGACTCGGTAGCACGGAGGATGGGCTTTATTCCTCTTCCACTAGCTGTTTTAGTAAGTTCTGCTCTCTTAACATTTTTGATAATGAGATAGCCATTATTGTAGAACATTAACAGATGGATTATCAATAAGATTGTTTCAAAAGGACTTAATATGAAAAATTAAAGGTAAATAACTTGAAATAAAATTCAGTTTTAAATTATAGTAATATCCTTTTGAATGTTGAGCCATCTAACAATTAAATGATTTTAAACTGGCTCGGCGCCTGTGGCTCAATCGGCTAAGGCGCCAGCCACGTACACCTAAGGTGGCGGGTTCGAATCCCCAGCCCGGGCCCGCCAAACAACAATGATGGCTACAACCAAAAAAAAAAATGGCCGGGCGTTGTGGCGGGCGCCTGTGGTCCCAGCTAATTGGGAGGCGGAGGCAGGAGACTCGCTTGAGCCCAGGAGTTGGAGGTTGCTATGAGCTGTGATGCCATGGCACTCTCCCCAGGGGAATAGCTTGAGG